>BMAW01061179.1:0-10270 GCA_019974015.1 Nephila pilipes
TGTCATTGGTAAAGGTCAAATGTTAATCTTCAAAAATCCTTTCTCCTTTGCCAAAATTCTTCTTTCTCTTTTCTAATTAGAATTACTTTAGTGTAAATGCCTCGATTCCGTTGTTTTGGCGAATGGATTTATAAAATAGGTTTATTTATTTAGAATGATTAGAGAGAGTAAGGGTGAAGTTTGATAGCGCAAGAATCAGATGTAGCTAAAATTTTAAAAGTTCTTAATAAGATGAAGGGTCGAAAGTAGAAAAAGATGGCCGGATCATCCCGGAAGTGCGTCATCCCAGTTTACAAAAGACAGTAAACCCCAAAGGGAAAGAATAAATATCATTAGGGTGCATTGGTATCATGATTCACGTATTTACGTAGTAACCCTCTAAAGGGAGAGAGAAAGATAGAGAGAGAAAGAGAGAGACAAAGATGTCACATCCTCGTTAGCACTATTGAACTACAGGAGGAGGGGATTGAGCGACAGTGATATGGAGTGAGAAAAGCCTCCCCCTTTTCTGTTCTTAAATAATTAAACGTCTTTAGTTTAATGAAAGATATTCGTATGGATTTGCAGTTACAAATTTGATGAACGGTAACGACTGGATATTGAGATATCGGCACAGAAGTATTGAGTGCAAACAGCTTCATTGAAAGAAATGCAAAAACAGAATGGAAAGAAAAAATGCACATTTACGAATTTCAAGCAAGACAAAAAAAAATAGTTTAAAGATTTTTAAAGAAAATTCAAGAGTTTTCTTATGGTAATTTCTAACCTAATATTTTTTTTCTTTCAAATAATTTGCAATTCTTATTTATCCGTTTTGTGTTAAGCATCGCACATCACCATCGTATACAGATTATAACTATTTTGATACATAATACATAAAATATGAAGCTTGGTATATAAAATATGAAGTTTAGTGAAGATTTTATAAAATATTAAGTATAATATATAAATTCATTTATATTATGTACAAAATAAATGTAAAAATGAATATAAATGCATTACCCCGAATACAAGCGATACTTTTTTACTAATCATTTCCCTTAAAAATATTAAATCGCGCTTAATTCGAGGTCTAGGAATGTAACATCCCTGCTTATAGTATGTTATGCCCATGTCTTTGCCCTAATTTTACCAAATTTTTTCTTTACGTTACTTAATTTTATTGTCATGCATGTAACTTGTGTTATTAACTATTTTAAATCAATGCTTATCTGACTAAATTATTTTTCCTTTCAATTTCTTTTATGTAAAATGAGGGGATCGTATTTAAATCCTCACTTTTTCTATCTTTTTTGAAATATGTTGGTGTATTTTAAATTAGAGTTCGCGTTACATTCGAGCTAATATGCTATAAATTTTGTATATATTACAAATTTTTAAGCATACTATGTATATATACTATAATATAAACTGCTGTTTGTAGAAAATGCAACACCATGAAGGAATCATCAGAATCAAATGAAATTCGCAGCAAATGTCAATTATAGGATATTATGCAAATTAATAAAGTTTCAGAGCCATCGCGCGTGCGCGGCGCGCGCAGCGCCCTCTGAATTGATGCTGAAAGCGTATAAATAAAGTGCTGTAGCGGGACGTTGAAAAAAGTCTATGATTATTTGTTAGTGGCAAACGTTTAGTGAGACCTGAGTATGCCTCCACGACGGAAGAATAAGAAATTCAAGCAACTTACGGAGTTTGAACGAGGGAGGATAATCGGCCTTCGAGAAGGAGGATTTTCCTATCGCGCAATAGCAGCTCGTATGCAGCGGAACAGTTCCACAGTGATGCGAGTTTGGAAGCAGTGGACCGACGAGCACCGAACAACTCGAAAAACAGGCACTGGACGACAGAAGGTGACGTCAGAGCGCGATGATCGACACCTGCTCCGCATGGCGGTGAATGATCGCACAGCTTCCTCCAGGCAGCTGGCAGCACGTTGGTCTACTGCTACAGGTGTACAATTGTCGGCTTCGTCAATTCGTCGTCGTCTGCTGCGCCGTGGATTGCGTGCAAGGGTGCCTTTATACAGGATTCCCCTCACGGCGAATCATCGACGGCTGCGTCGGCAGTGGGCTCTTGAGCACAGAGACAGGCGAGCTGATTGGCACCAAGTTGTCTTTTCAGATGAATCACGCTTCAATTTGTGGACCCATGATGGCCGTGTTCGTGTTAGACGTTATGCCGGTCAACGCTGCCTTCCTGAGTGTATTATTGAACGACATAGTGGTCGAACACCCGGAGTTATGGTCTGGGGTGCGATTTCGTATCATGGACGATCCAATTTGATACGAATTGAGGGTAATCTGAATAGCAACAGGTACGTCCGTGAAGTGCTACAGCCCGAAGTCGTTCCTTTCCTTCAAGGCATCCCTGGAGCTATCTTTCAGCAGGATAATGCACGCCCACATGTTGCGCGGACTGTTCGAGACTTCTGTTCAGCACAACGCATGCAACTTCTTCCTTGGCCTGCTTATTCACCGGATATGTCGCCTATTGAGCACGTGTGGGATATGGTTGGTCGGCGTTTCGCTCGTGATCCGCGTCCTGCAGTTTCCAAAGACGAACTTTGGTTGCGCATACAAGCGATATGGAATTCTCTTCCTCAAGCAGATATTCAACATCTGTTTGACTCCATGCCACGTCGTATAGCAGCACTTATTGCAGCGCATGGTGGCTGCACCAAATACTGATTTCGGACGCTTAATTTGTTTCTTTTGTTTTGAAAATTTCATCATTTATTTGTATCAGTACAAGTCGTTTCTGCATTAAATTTCATTTGATTCTGATGATTCTTTCATGGTGTTGCATTTTCTACAAACAGCAGTATATATATATATAGTTATACATTCTATATTCAAAGTCTCTGTAGTATGTGCTCATTAGTAAGGGGGGCTAAGATTAAAAAAAATGAAACTTCAAAAATTATTTCTAACAACAAACAATTTCTTTTAAAGTTCTTGTTGGAATTAAGTAAAACTGACGTAAAAAATTAGTTTTTGTTTTCTTATCGATTGATAAATTACTTCATTTTTTTTTTTTAATCAGGGATCTAAAAAATGTGGTAGAAACTAAAACCAAATTATCTAAATTTTTAAGAAAAAAGGTTTGAGCCGTCCATTTTGTTTCAATTTATCTATTCATAATTCGGCTTCCTTCTTTTCGTATTTTAGTTGAAGATCGACTTTGATGATAAAGTGTATTGTTATTTTATATTTATTTTAATCTTTGAATAATTATTATTTCCCTTCCATACAAATTTCATAACATTAAATGAACGGAAGAACTGAATGCGTTCCAGGAGAGGAAAATATTTTTCCATTGTTGAATTACTTTGATATTGAGCCTAAATACTTTATCTACACTTACCAGGTGTATACCTATGAAATGGGGACTTTTTCTAACAAATGGCGCAACACATACGTTTTTCCGCGTAATGTTTTGATATATATGTAGTATTTTTTACTTTACTATTTCTAGCGTACAAAACCATACACATGGAAAATTATGAGAGTATAAATTCAAGACCTTTTCCTGCTCTGAAAATGTCAAATTTGATACAAAAAAAATACAATTTCATTCATTACTTCATTTTAAATCAAACTATTAATCAAATATATCGAATACTTATAAAAGCTTACGCCGAACAGGCATAAGCTTGTCACATCGAACAATTCAAAAAACTTGTGAACATGGATTCAGTAGATTCAAAACTGGTAATTTTGATGTGAAACACGAGGCTAAAGGAAAATCATCGAAAAAATTTTAAGATACAGTGTTATAAGTATTGTTGGACGAAGATCCGCTCAAATTCACTCACAATTGGAGGAAGAATTATGAGGGTGGTTGAAAAAGTACTTTTATTTGAAGACAGATGACATCTTTGAGGTAAATTGTTCTTACCATTGGGTGCTGCCATCTGTCAAACGGAGCTGAAACAAATATGACTTTGATTCATAAGTTAATTTTGATTTGGAGGTTATTTACTGCCCAATCGAATTATTGACGTCATTTTGAATCGAGTAATCACCATCGGTGAGACCTGGATACGTCATTATGCACCGAAAATCAAACAAAACAAAACTTAGGTTTGCTGCCGGTGAAGCCGCCTTTCAAGAAAGGTGAATATGGTCTCATCAGCCGGAAATGTTATGACGAAGAATGTTTGAGATGCGAAAGTCGTCATGATCACAAATGTAAGTAACTAAGACCTAGACAGTCGTCTAGAAAGTCATGCTACTTACTAAAAGCAAACCATTTTCTATGCTACAATCACCCTCTCTTGGAATTTTTAAGGCATACTGAACGACCCTCATAAATGTGGATAAAAAAAAGTGTTACCTAGCGTCTATGCGCTATAAGAAAAATTCAAAAAGAAAAAAAAGATGGGAATTAGTTGTTGTATTGAATGGCGTATACTTCAAATAAATAGTTTTAATCATTCACTACAAATTAACAAGTTTTTTTTTTTATTTAAAAAAATGTACATTTCATAGGTATATGCCTAGTAGAAATACAAACATTTCTAATTTGTATATATGAGGGTGGTTTCAAAAGTACCTGTTTTTGATGGCAGGTGGCGCTGAAAAGGCAAATTGATGTTACCACTGTGTGCTACTATATGTTACGCGGCACCAAAACAAATACTACTCTGATTCCTAGATTAGCTTTGATTGCTTCTGCGATGAGTTGTCGCAATGAATTTTCGTCGAGTTTTCACCCTCCTTGAGACATGAATTCCTCATTCACGATCGGAAATCGAGTGAAGGGTTTCTTCCGATGAATACATTCCTATAAAAGGCGAACATGATCTTGCCGATGGTGGTGTCTTTTTTGGATGAAAACGCCATCATAATAGAGAAAAGGGATAAGTAATCACTGAAAAACGCTACAGTGAGTTACCTAACCTATTTTCCATTCTTAACATAGGGCACTGTTTGAAGCCCTCTTGTAAAAAGCCGTACCTTATCCACTATTACCTATCCAAGGGGCTATTGTTTTAATTAATCCAAAAATGTCATACCTGACTATATTTCAGAAATTTATCTTGTTTTTTTTGTTCACTTGTGATGCCGGTTTTCATTAGTAAGGAACTTAATTTTCAAAAATGCGACATAATAAATTTCTCCAGAATTTTTTTAATGGATTGAAATAAAATATATGTAATATATGTCTGATACCTGCTTTTACCAGTAAGGAACTCAATTTTCAAAACTAATGTCGTAATAAATTTCCCCCAATTTTTTTATTGGATTGAAGTGAAACAAATATAAAAATTAAGTATTTTATTTACTTATCGATTTATGTATTACCTTAAATCATATATATTTTTAGTCATACCTTGATTCCAGTTTACATAACATTATTCAGAATTTTAATAAAGGTGTGATTCCGCCGGTTTTTTTTTACTATTGTTTTAAGTGGATCACTTTTGGCGTACCAGATCACTTTTCAATTATTAAATTTTCCTTAATTTTAATGACATTTAGCTTAAATATATTCAATTTGATAATTTATCGTTTACTTTAATTCTAATTATATATAGCTTAAATCTATTCAATTTAATAATTTATCGTTTCCATTAATTTTAATATCCGGAAAAGATTACTATTGTCTATTTCTCGATAGTTCATCGTTTACTTTAATTTTCATATTTATTTGATTAATTTAATAATAATTATATAAAAAAGCGCAACTCGGGTGGCTAAATCCGTTCTTTGCAAGATTTTTCATGGAACTTTTTAAATTTTTCTAATTTATAATTTAATTTCTATTTAAATATATTTTCTAATAATTTGAATATTTAGCATCAATATATTAATAATTTGCTGGAAAAATATTCAAATATCGTACAACGTCAGATATTTAGCAAGTTTTATTATAAATGTTTATTTTTGATGTCAATCGTTGCTATGGTACCTGGGAGATGGTTTGGAGATTCGATGTCTGTGTCTGGCATTTTAAACCTCATTTTCAACTTTTTGAGTTATTTTCAAAACATATTCTATATAATAATATTTTATGATAAAATTATATTAATTTAAAAAAACTACCAGAAGAAATAGATAGAAATAGAATAGATATTTTCATAGCACAGAATATGAAAAAAATACTGAGTGGTCTTACATCTACGTATAAAAGTTTTAAAATAAAATTTGATTTTAGCTGACAGTTTATAAGATATCACAGAATCAGAAATTAAATACTTTTAAGCTATTAATATATTTGTTTACTTTATTTATATCTAAATATGATTCCAAAAACTGATCGAAATTTGGATTAAACTGTACAGATGTTATGAAACAATCACTATTTCGATATTTTGTTCCACGGTCTTCAAAAATATTAGAAGAGTATTTTTTTTCTATAATTTTTTTTAAATCGTGACATGCTATTTTCATTGTTTATTTCTATTGAAAAACAAATAACGTAATTGAATATTTTGTTTATATAATTTCAAAGTTCTCATGTACGCAAGACGGTATTTGAAATTGTGAATTTTTTATCTTATTTTCGACAAAGTTCATAACCTATAGGAAAAAATTTCTAACAATATCTACTTTCAGAATTTCTGTAGAATACAAACAGCATTTCAAATTGTGAAGTTTATTGTTTATTTTATCAAACTTCATAGCCTTTAAGAAAAAGAAATCTCTAACAATATTCCCGTTCTCTCTCAGCAATTCTGTATATAATTACAATGTCACAAGAAAGCGATGCAAAACAACACGGGCTCTCTTTTTCTTACAGAAGACTCCAAATTGCTATATTTTTCCTACCATGCAACAAAGAAATACAAATTTATTTGAAAATATAGAAGCGTTTTGAAAGATTTATTTCAGAAGAATCAATAATTTTATGGAAAAAGGTATTCGTATTTATGTAGAAGTGGCTGTAAAAAATAATTATGACAATCATTTCAGGATTATTAATTTTATGAGAAATACATTTTTTGTAAGAGTTCTTTTTTAAAAACAGGTACAGATTAAGACGTATTAAAAAAGTATTAAAGCTACCAATTTTCCTTTCAACGAATAGTGTATTCCAATATTTTTTAACTATCGTACCACAATATGAAGTTCATACATAAAAGAGACAACTGTAAGTGTATATCCCATGGAGTGGGAGACATTTTTTTTTTAATTCATTGGAATTTCAATAGACTTTGATCATGGAGAATTGAATAAAAAGGAACCACTTAGTGAGTACATAGCTTGTAAGTAAGTAAGGAGGGGGAAAGGTAATGGTGCAACAGCCGGATGTGCCCTACTAAGCTAAAGAGGTGTTTCTGTGATCCAGACGTTTCAAAAAATAGAAAAAAGAAGGTTGGCAAAAAGGAAGGTCGATAGTATAAAAGGATTGTTAGGGTATCCCGGAGGTGCGTCACTCGTGTTTATCAAAGACGGTAAGCTCCATAAGAAAAAAAAAAGTCACTGGAGTGCCTCGGGGTCATGATGATCGTACATACCTAAAGATGGTCCACCCCAGAGGGTTCATAGCTTGTAACAATGGGAGTCTATTCGTGATTTACTCTTCAAATAACCTTAGGAATTTTACCATTGAATTGTTTAAAATCAGAGATCGACCAATGAAATGGAACGTGGTTCATGTAGATTTAGATTGAAATTATGAAGTATAACGAATAGATTTGTTTAGATGCATATATAAGCTGCGAAGAATTGAATATTGCAGTTAGAATGCGGTTAGTTGATTATAGTGAATCTAAATGAGACATCTGATCCAGCCATTCTTAACCTAAGAAGTGATTAAAAACATCTTAGAAGTGATAGGAAAGGATCAAATTCTCAAATCCAGCTATTTTACTCACTCTTACTTGAGTGATTCGGCAAGAGTCATATAGTTTCAAACGATAATTCAGACGCATCCAAGCAACGTAGCTACTCAGAGAGTAAGTAGTTATCAGAGTTTAAAGTAGTGCGTATCTTAGAGGTTACAGTAAAACCTCTTGCGAGGGATACCTCCAAATAAGGGCCATCTCTATTTAAGGGACATCTCTATTTAAGGGACAATTCTATTGTTGTCAGCGTCTTTGAATAGTATATGTATTAATTCTTAACAAGGGGTACCTTTATTTAAAGGGGGAAATATCTGGTCTGGTCGGCGTCCTTTATTGGGAGGTACTATTGTAAACATTTTTTAGACTTAAAATGGAAAGGGATGACATTGATAATTAGGAATCGTTACAAGTTTAACCAATTATTAATGTTGAGTTCCAAATTTTCAAACATAATTTAAATAATATTTTTCAAACTGATATTGGATTCTTGTTCTGCATCCTTTTTTCTTGTCCAGTTGTTTCAGTTACAGGTATTGATTGATTGATTATGAACAACGCATTTTGAAGCAACATAAGGGCTGTTGGTAAATCATTCAAATAAGTGTGTGAGTAATGGCAAAGTTTTATAGCTCAAGAACCAGATATGATTATGTTGCACCAAAAATGTTATCTAGACATTGAAAAAAGTGGAAAGACACATTTACTCTTACTCGAAAATAGAGAAGGATAGCTGGAGCATCCCGGGAGCGCGTCCCACGCGTTTACCAAAAAACAGGAATCCCATGGGAAAGAGAAAGAGCACTAGGTTGCCTCAGGTTCATGATTCACGTATCTACTTAAAAAAGGTAAGTCCCTGAAACGGCTAAAAATTCAAAGGGACCGAGCTCACTAATAGTGGTTAAGAGCCAACAATTCCCCCCCCCACTCCAAGGAATATCACCTTAGATCTCGGAAACATTTATTCATATGTTAAAAAATTCATAATATGCGCAGGATTACAAAGTCTCCTACTCAAAAAATACAAAGCAAGAGAATATTCTGAGCAAAATAACGGGATTACTCATAATACGGAAATTACGAGTGCGGACAACTTGTGTGAAAGTAAATGTGAAAGAAAAGTATCGGATTGATTATTTATTAATGTCGTACTTCAACACGAAGGCTATTGGTGTCGGTCCTCATAATTTGAGCCTCGCCCAAGTGACGAGGACAACACGACGAGGACCAAGTGACGAAGTTTGCCCCTTCTTTTTCAGATTCCACACCAAGCCTACTGGAAAACTTCAGACCTCGAACAGATTTAACGTGCATCAGCCACGCTACACGGCGAGTCTTTCTAAAAATTCACTGTTGCGTAGTAAAAATAACTTCTTCTGAAGTAAAAAAATTATATATACATAAATCATAAACAATAATGCATCAACATGTTTTCAAAATATAGTGTAGACAACCAATTCTAATGATTTCAAAATAAAAAAAACAAGTCAAGCAATTTTAAAAGAATCAATTAAGACAACCGACAAATGCCGTAATTACTTTTACCCTGCATACGTAATTGAAACCCAACTATGGACGTTCAGGAAGTTTGAGTTAACAACTTATTGTGTTTAATTAGAGGATGAGAGTTCTTTACACAATACGCTCCTCAGTGTTCGACACTCATCCCTATTGAGTTCCACCTTCACGAATTGTGACGCAAACCCTCCACACTTAAGTACACACATACAATCACCTCCCCAACAAACTGCGCCGCGAAGTCTTAAAAGATTTAATAACAGACGTATGAAATGGAAAATGAGTAATGATGTTGGCGATCGAAACCTTACCAAGTCGGTCTCTCTCTCTCCAAGAGAAGGCTGAAATACCATCCCCGAAAACAAAGCCACTAAATTAGACGTGGCTCATTGATCACAGCAATGAGACCAGATGACTTTACACGACTGCTAAACGAGGGGGTGAAATTAACGAATTGAGATAATTGTTTACGGCACATTTTCGGCTTCTGCGAAATGTAATAACGAGCCTTTGAAAAGGGCTGGCCCACAAAATAATGGGCTTTTGTCACCACCCCGACTCGAGTAATTATTGAACGAGGACTGCGAGCGATGACATAAAAGTGCAGATTAACGATTGTAGAACAGGCTGCTTTTGCAAAGCTTTGAATGAATGTACTTTTATGAATAAAATCATGCTAATAATAGTTTATAAGCTGATATTATGCGGAGCTGAGGATAATTAACAATTTCCCTTTTCGTGTGACTTTTACTTCGAGGGAAAAGGTTTCGGTGAGTTAAATGAAGAAATTTTGTATGGTTTCGGAACATGCTTTTTTTAGTAATTGAGAAGAATATATTAATATACTTTGTCCCGAGTGGTACTACTTTTAATAAAGGAAAATGTCATTAATAATAAGATAATTATTATAGTGATTTGTAAAATAATTAAATTTAATTAATTTGTAAAATAATTAAATTT
>BMAW01061187.1:0-74289 GCA_019974015.1 Nephila pilipes
TCGTTGTGTACTTCGTTCGGTACGTATTGCTTTATTAATAATATTTATATCACATGTTTTCAAATAATTCTCTTCAAGAGGAGCCGTGATTTTAAACTTTACAACAGGTGATATTTTATATATCCTTTATTTAAAACGTGTGTGTATATCTGAAAATTAAATATTTACATAATATAGATAATTTTTTTTGGACTTAACTGTAAGTTTTTCTCTTGAATATTTAATAAGATAATTTTTCTTATTTTGTACATCATAGTGCTATTTTTGAGTTAAAACATGGAAGTATTTTATCTCTTTGTCTATAGATTTAATTTTATTATGAATGCTAGGATTTGAAATACTTGGATTAACATTCCTATTGGAATAATTGTACAATAAGTGTCAATAAACAATTAACCTTGATCTTAAGAATCGGTCAAAATAATTTATGGTAAATTCAGGAATAAGTAAATTGTATTATATTCCAAGTTATAAATATGGTTAACTGATCACAATTTATAAGTCAAGACGCAAATCTGTAAATGCTTTTTTTCCTTAAATTTACGCTCACATGTACTGCAATGTAAGGTGAAATGAGCATTATTGTTATTTAATTAACCCGCCATTTGATTTCATCAACTAATGTTAATCCTGTGGAATTTCGCTTGAATTCTCACATCTTTACTATTAGATCTTTTGAATGCAATAAGATGTCATCTGAAAGAACATAAAAAATAATGCTACTGTGCAGTGGAATTCTTCTTTCTCCGATTTTTAAAAATATTTGAAAATATTCTTTAAGACCAGAAAACATTAAAAGATCATTAAAATAGGAATAAAATATTTTTAAAAATCTTAGGAAAAGTAATTCCACAGATATTGATTATTTTTGCTTTTCAAATGCATTTTATTGTATTCAAATAGAGTCAATGTGTAAAGATGTGAGAATTCAGAATCGAAATTCCTTAGATTAACATTACGTCCACAGGAAATCAAAATGGTGGATCAGGACCCTAAACGTTAATTCCTCAATCTCATAGCAAAAATGCACTTTTTAAATTCCAAATTATAGTTTCTCAAGAAGGCTTGGAAGATTTTAATTACTTCATATGTATTATTATACAATACTTTTCATTTTTAAATTACTGATTTTTAATTATTTATTCCTGTACCCACAAAATTGTTTCTGCTTCTTATAACGTACTAAATTTTTATTGATATTCTGCCTCTCTATTGGTTTTTTGCTTAAATCTAAAAAAACTATAATAATAATATTAGTGCTTATGGTGTGGGAACCATACTCTATCAGATTAAAATTATTTATAATTTTTATTTCATCTGGATGAATGATGGAAGTATTTTTCAAGTTTTCATCTAATATGTTTTGGTATCACTAGTGAAACATTTTTACCAGTAGTGATATTATCAAATTTATAATTTCCGCATTCCCTAAAAATGGCTTGGCTTTTGTAAAGCATTTACTATTGTGAAGTAAGATGCTTAGGGAATTTTACTCAAAAAAATTTTAGTTTTTTTTTAGATTAGATAAAAAAATTTCAAAAATATATTCATTAAGGTAAACTTGATTATGTGATGTGATTTATTTTCAAAGGAAAAAGAATATCTATTACTATGTTTTTAATTTTGATTTTTAAATTCCTCATGATTCAGAAAGAAATAAGCATAATAATCATAAGTTCCAGAATAAAATTTATCTAAAATTTTATTAAAAAGACTCTTGAAATGAATGAGAAATAAGTATTGTTTAACTATTATTATAAAAATGTATCTTTTTTAATAAAATTTTAGATAAATTTTATTCCGGACTTTATCGATAGTAATCTTAATTCAATATTATTATGCATACAAACTAAAACATAAAACCTTTCATTTAAATTTTAATGTCGTATGCCCATGTCTTTCTACTTATTCTCTACGTAGTCCATAAACACTTTCTTACACGAACTTTCTTCTGAGTATTAATTTATATTAGACCATATTTTTTAAAGAAAAATACGTTCTTTTAAAGACAGATATTTGAACTTTTAATTTATTGTCAAACAATACTTATTGTTCGAACCGCTCCTATATTTCTTTTAAAATTAAGTACATGAAAAATCGAATGGGAAAATACATATACATTCTTTTTCAGTCATGTGTATATTTTATTTTTAATATATAAAAACAGAAAGTCTCTAAGATCTTATTATTCGTAATTTGTCAATTTTCAGATAAGATTTCGTATATTAACTTATCTTTAGAAAGGACTTTCAAGAGAAAGTAAAACATTTTTTTTTTTAAAAAAAAAGTGACAAAATATGCTTTCTTTAAGTTATACTATTTCTTAAAAAAATTTCTCTCCGATTCAGATATCGTAAAAAGAAACATGGTTTAGGTCAAAAAAGGAAGAAAAAGATAGCTGTAATTTAATTTTTTTTCAGCAGTAATTTTTTTTAAATGCTTCAAAATTTTATCCCATTAAATGGGGGGTTTATATTTAACTTTTTAATCTTTCTGTTAAATGCCTTTCTTTATATGATTTAAAATCTTTTAGATTCTTTTTACATAGATTTTGTTTTTACATTTGACTCTACGAAGTAAAAAAAAATGATTGATTTTAAGTCTTTAATATTTAAGAATCTGTAAAATTATTTTTTCTAAATTTAAAAAGTTACAGGAAAATAAACATTGATTTACATTTTTTAAAATATTAAGCTCACTATTATTAAGTATCAAAAATTATAATAATTTAGGAATACCTATATGAGAAACTTTCATGTGGTAGTTTAATTAAAATGAATGCTTTTTTTTTCAAATTTTAATTAAAAAGCAAGACATAAGAATTTTTAATTTTTCCAATTAAATATACATTCATTTTAAATTACAAGTAATCGAGATATCATCATCACATATCTTTTCAGATGAATCATGTTATCAACACATTAACCATCTTAATAATTAAGGAAGGTTTCACAACGTTTATTAAGTAAACTAATTTTCCAAATCTGTCGAATTCAAATGTGAAAATGGAACAGCATCTTATAACTTTTCAATAAAGAATTGTATGTACGCCCTTCTAGAAAGTGCGTAGTTTACTTCTTGCTTCTTAATTATATTTAATGAGTAAATAATATTTGATAGTACTGCCCGTTACATTAGTGCATGTTTATTAATACAAGGAAGAGTTTGTGTTTGCCAAAGACATAGCACAGATATGAACAAACTCAAATGTAGAAATTTGGAAAGCCGAGGATAATAGATAATACTGTAACGCTTTTTTTCTCAATGATATTCATTAAATATTTTTTAAAATAAAAAAAATTGAAGGGATTCTTGTTAATACTGCGAGGTCTAAATTATCAACAAAATATTGCAAGATGATGGGTTTTGCCTTATCTAAAAGACATAATAATAATTTCAAAGATGGTTAAATTTTTTGGGGCTTTAAATGTTTAACATAAACTTTGGCGCATTTGTAAGAATATAATACTGTAAAACTTTTTCGTTTTTTTAACAATATTTTTATATCATTACGCTATGAAATATAACGATCCAAATGACAAGTTATTTAAACGGTGTACGGAATGGACAATTGACAATATTTTAAACGGAATGGTTAAAAATTATTAATTAGTGGAATTTATATAGATATTTAACTATACAATAAGTGAGAGAGTATTCACCTATTTTTCTTTTACCAAGAAGTGAGAGAATATTCATCTATTTTGCTTTCAACAATGAGTGAGAGAATATTCATCTTTTTTTGCTTTTAACAATAAGTGAGAGAGTACTCAACTAATTTGTTTTAACAATAAGTGAAAAATCGTTCACTTATTTTGCTTTTAATCCTTCCTCAAAGGAAAACTATCATTCTATGTGTGTGGATTGACTACAAATTCTCTACCATTTTATAGGTTGAAATGTATACTAAATTTCACTATTTTTTAACATTTAACGTGATAATTCTCATGTAAATTTTTTAAAAGAATACTCATTCAAATTTTAATATGAGCTCGCATTAAGAAATAATAACTATATAAGGAGCAACATAAAATATTGATGAATATACGACCAGATAACTTAAAAATGTTCCTTAAACTTGGTCATTTTTAACATTAAAGGGAAAGACAAGATGGGGAAAATGTTTCCTGAAGAGACACCTTTAAACAGAAACCAGCTATTTCTGTAGAACTGAATTATGTGAGATTTAGTAATAAATAGACGAAACTATAGCCCCTCTTTATTGACCTCTCTAGATAAAATAAATAAAACGTTTGTATATAAATCTTCTTTTTTTTACGACAGCGCATCTTAATAAAGCAAAGAGTAATTAAACTATACTATAAACTTGACGCCTTACAACATCCATAATCATTAAAAATGTCTGAACCATCGCAATAAACTTTATATAACTTTCCAGGAAGACTGTTTAAAAAGACAAAACCTATTCTATCTACAGTGTTCACAGTAAAACCTATTCTATCTACAGTATTGAATAAAGGTCTTAAGAGCTCAGATGCTATTTCCCAACTAATCAGAAATAGTCAGCCATCAACCAGAAGATATCTCTTCTCTTTTCCCAGCCAAGTGTTTATCCACCTACTTTCTAGGGATTAGTACTTTATATAAATCTTACACGAGATGAGCTATTCAAAGATCCCGAGAAGGTTTTCTAGTAATCGTGTACGTATTAAATTCTAAAAGTTCAGAACAAATTATTTATTCTGTGTACGAGTGAAGGTACTCTTTACTAGTATTAAACTTCTTATTTTGGACTTACAATTGCATACAATAGAGAACAAAAGAAATATTTTCAACACTGCAGTAAAATTACGAAAAGGGAATTTTATATAATTTTAGAACCAATGTTGGATTTATAAGATTAAGACCTCTAAAGAAAACAATACTAATTCAATGAAAGAAATAAAAATCTTTTATTAGTACGTTGTAGTTTTGCTAATTGTAGTTTTCAATATAATTCAACATCTTTCATGATTTTGCATCCATATACATGAAAAACAAATAATGCAACTGGTCTTTTTGATATATCTGGTAGTAACTGAGTGCGTGTGTGTGTGTTTGTGTGTGTAGGATTATCCAGCTAATTATCAAAGTTTCAATTGTATTTTCAAATGTACTGTAAAATCAGTTCCTCCGTTTCTCGATAGATGGTACCACGAATCAGCGTCACGTAATAGCTCAGGAAGAGCTCCCTATTCCTGAACAAAACAGAGCGACGTTTAGTTCTCTTTCTCTTCTCTCTTTCCGCTTCTCTTTTTCCTCCGTTCTCCCCTCGATTAAGCTGAAGGCCGAACGCCAGCGCGCGTTCCAACGCCCATCGCCGATATTGGACGCAATTGGATACCCATCTATTTCTCCGAAGAACTGTTTTCTCTTAAACGAATTAATCTGTACATAGTAGTTTTATAAATAGTTTCCTCCATCTCTCCTTCTAATAAACGAAGTTTAACAACTTCCAGCCTCATCACTGAATTGGTACGAAGTCATCATAGAATCCGGGAATGGAATTACTCCCCTATCCAAACAGCCCTTTGCGTAAGAGCAAACCAGTGTAGATTCTGGATGAACAATCACCCCCGTTCTGCACGCATATATATATATATGCATGTCTGTGTGTGCGTGCGTGGAAGTGTTTGTATAAGGTTACAACTTATCCAAAACAACATACAACTTATCCAAAATTCTACTTCTCACTTGATCTTAATTTTTCTACCTTACATATTCACTCATATGATATTCAACAGTTAGTTTTTTTTCAGCTAATATCACTCAACCATAAAATCCCTATCTTACTTCAGTTCGTATAATGGTCATAACCTGTGCTACTTCCCTCCATGCCTTCTATTCGATAACGAAAGCAGCGAGAATTGAAATAACTGCAGAATCCAATCCCAAATTGGCGACGGTTTGTCCTGGTGGGTGGACCTAAATAGTAGGCTCCCTGTTCTAAACATGAAAGAACATGCTTCTTTCTAAATGTCATCATACACATGCATATATATATATATATATATATATATATATAATGAAAAAAATATTTCCTCACTAGTTAAAATAGTAAATAACATATTTTAAAAAGTGGCAAATAATTTGAAGAGGTGATAAATATATTTATTTTAAAGTCTTATTAAAATATACTATTTTCATACAATTTATCTTAAATGAAGTCATAGCTTTTAATAGCTGTTTACTTTAATTAAACCTGTTTTATTAATTTAATTTACATTCAATATTTCCTACTTAAACTAACATTTCTGTCTCTATATATTATTTGAAGAACACTGCCAGATGTTTAAATATTTGAAAAAAGTAAAAAAAAATATTTCACTAAATACAATTTCTTTTTCATAATTTATAAGAATGAATGGTTTTTTCATTACACTTTACATGGTTTTTTTTTTCATACTTGGCTATATCTTAACTTTTTAATATTAAAAAAAAATGGTTTGTATATGTTTTAAAATTTTTTTCAGTGAATAAAAAAATAATCAAATGAATACTTTAGAGACTATCCTTGTTTTGAAATATCAAAAATGTTCCTAGAAAAAGTAATTAACGCATAGTAAAATATCCAAACTGATTTTTTGAAATTGAATTTCAATTTATTATATATTTTCTGATTTCCTTCTTAAAAACAACGCATTTCGAAAATATTCACAAAAATCCAGTATTTGTGTAACTTTTTTTTTTTTCAGATGGTGTCTGAAAGAATTAAAGAATATGGTTTTTATTGATATTTCTAGTAGCCATGCCACGGAAGAAAAGAAACTGGATGAAATTTATATATATATATATATATATATATATATATATAAGCCTCTTCACTTCATTTCCAATCTGCAGTTGGTATTTCAGGTTCTTAAGTAAAATGGATAAAAAAGCTTTTCCTCCCTGACCATTTTTCCCTTCGCTATTCTAACTCAATTATCGTTTTGCAAGAAAACCCAAGGACTTTATGATGGACATTTTTTCTCCCTGGCTCAGATATCGAATTTGTCACACTCTTGATGATAAAAGTTCTTTAAAATTTGACAGGTCTCTGAATTGCACTTTTACTTTCTTATTGTAAAACCTCCCCCCTTCTGCTGCCTTTTAAATTACATATAAAGAATACCTGTTTTTCAGTATGTACATAAACTAATGCAACAACAATTCTGTTGTTTATAATAAATAAAATGTTTTTGCATGAACTGTGCAGGGGAAATTGTAGCTATTCTATGATAATCAATAAAATATTCATTAAAAATTTTGCATATTTTATCGGATATTGAAGAAATGTATATTTAAAAAAAAGAAACATCCCTTGTTTTAATTTACTTATAACTTGACTCTTTCCTACTCTATGTAGATCTCAAATGCAGTAAGATATTACCAATTTAAGAAGGTATTCGAATGTTTTGAATCTTTTACAACTGTAACAATCCTTCAAATCTACTGGAACGAGATAAAAATCAACGTTTTTATATAATAACAAAGTATATTAATTATTATACATTAAATTCAAAACAAACACGTGATAAACACATAAAAAATTTAATTATAATTTCAATTTAATCAATCATTTATTGAATATTTTTTACTGAAAAATTTCACAGCACATACAAGCCTTTCCTTCTTAGTTTCCAAATATTTTTGGATTACCAGATCTAATAGCGTGGAAGTGAGATGAGGCTAATTTGAGTATGATTGGCTAAGTGTAGATAAATCTACATATATTACACGTCATATTCTTCTAGACCCAAAAACGTGGACAAAACACAAACGAACTTTACTAAAAAATTACGAATGGAGCAAATAAAAGTTATGCATCTAATAATTTTTACTAATTCCTGATTTAGAGTCGACATGCCAATTATTTAAATTCTACTTTCTTTGTACTTCTGAAATGCTGTACATCAAATTCTAGAAAACATAATTTTTAACATTGAAATTTACTTAAAAAGACACATTTGTGAACGTATTAAACAAATTCGTAATATAAAATTAAAACAGGCATTTGAAAGTTTGTAAGTCATTCTATTAAAACTGGGAACCAGAATTCAGAAAAAAAAATTTGTGATATGACATGGCGCCAAATATTGAAAACTTTCTTTCTTGAGAATGATTACTAACTAAAAGTCAGCAACCCTTACTATCTCGGAAATAGTAAATGAGAGATAGTATCTGCCCTTCTTAAGTAGAAAAGTTTTACGATACCTCATGCGGCGTATGGGGGAATTCCCGATGTTCCCCGAGGGGGAAAGAAATTTTTTCCTCAAAGCGCCGAGTGGAAGGGATATTTTGACTTATTAAAATAATTGAAATATTAGTTAAAACTTGTCGCAGATGTCTAAATATTGCATTGTTAGGCAAGTAAGAACAAGTCCCAAAGCTTCAAAGTTCTAGCTTGATGGGCAGTTGGTTAAATTAACGATGGAAAATTTGATGACACACACACTCACACACACACACACACCAAGTGAAATTCTGAAAAACGTTTTAATAATTCGATATAAAAACCAACGTTTTTAAAAACAACGTTTTTATATGGTGGCAAAGTTTATTAAAGAAAATTATTGAAATATTAGTTAAAACTGTTAGTTATTTTTAACTTTAAAATTTACTCAAAAAGAGACATTTGTGAGTGTATTAAAAAATCATAATACTCATAAAATCAAAACATGCATTTGAAAGTTTGTAAGTCATTCTATTAAAAATATCTAAATATTCCATTGTTAGGCAAATAAAAACGGTTCCCAAAATTTCAGAGCTCTAGCTTGATGGGAAGTTGGTTAAATTAACAATAGACAATTTGATGACACACTGATACACATACATACAGACACACACCAAGTGAAATACATAACAACGTTAAAACTAACTAAAATTAATTAATCCGGTAAATTAAATGGTTGGAATACAGTTTAGTCAAACCACTCTTGGAGACAGGAATTATTTGGTGGTATTTTGCCAAATGTTGCTAAATTGGTCCGCTAAGCGGACTTAACATTCAGCCCAAAAAACAAAAAAAAAATTCGCCAAGTTTGACAATTATTCAAATTGCGCCAAGTGATTGGGCTAAACTGCATTATTTAAAAAATATGAGTTAAAACTTGTCGCAAACGTCTAAATATTGCATTGTTAGGCGAGTACGAACGATTCCCAAAATTTCAAAGCTCTAGCTTGATGGGAAGTTGGTTAAATTAACGATCGAAAATTTGATGACACACACACACACACACACACACCAAGTGAAATTCAGAAAAACGATGTAATAAAAAAGGGGGTGGAGAATCTGTACATGGCAATTTATTTTTCACTGTCACGTAAAAATCATTTTTTCAGAAGGCATGTGTTTCATTGGTTAACCTTCAGAACTACTGTTAACGATCATTTTGAACGCAATATGAAATCCAGAGTAAATGTTTGATTTCAAATAACCTTATTAAATGTTAAAATAAGTTACTTTAAATAATATAAATAACGTTCAATATATTAACAATAAAATTTTGAACTACATTAAATAAAATACGTTTGTTTCCAGAAATGAAAAGGAGCATTGTATTCTTATTGAGCTCTTATTTATCATTGTTGTGTTTAACACGTTATTTTCAATAAAATTACTTTAATACACCGTTCTTGTGACATTTTCCACAAATGGGCAAAATACATGAGGAACATTTTTTTTAAAATTTTGTTTCGATGTCCTATCAATGATGCTGTTGATTACGCGTGGTTTTAGAAGAGATATGAATACATAACTACAGCTCGTTTCTTTGACAAACAACGTGACAATCTCAAATAATTAATAAGCTAGAATAAAAGGTATTCAAGAAATTTGCGAATTACATGCTCTAAATAAGATCCAGGAATTAATAGTTGTACTATCTGGAACATTGTAAATATAGAAAAAGATTATGAGGTTCCTTGAAGGTAATCGAACAGCATACAATCAGCATATTTCGATATTTACGCCATCTATAAGTAAATCAGAGTCACATATAAAAAAAATTATAAGAATTTCGTACTTTCTGAGAAGGTTATAGGATAATCAGCTATCTTAACACTTCTATGTATAGTGCTCAAGGTGAAGCTTTTTATTAAATTCCTACTATTAGCTCAAACACACACTCTCTCTATACGAGTATATATATTGTTCAAATATTCAATCGCTAATAAAATAATTTTTATTCATCCACTCAAGTTCAAATAATTTTTTTAAACTTGTAGTGGATGACACTTGATGTTAATATAGTTTTTTCAAATATTAATTAAAATTAATTGGTGAAAATGCAGTTGAGCCCAACCACTTGGCGCGCGTTTTCAAAAATTGTCAAACTTGGCGATTTTTTGCTGAACGTTAAGTCACCGAAGCGGAACAGGGTAGCCACATTTGGCAAAATACAGTCAAATAACTCTTGTCGCCAAGGGTGGTTGGGTTAAACTGCATCCAAACTATTTAATTTACCGGATGAATAAAGAAATAAGTCAATGCTGCTACTGTCATTTTCTTGCAATGGCCAATTTGGTAGAGCGTCGGAATAGAATCTTCATACCTTCGGATCAAATCTCGGAAGCATAAATTTTTTTTATTTGATTTTCAAATTAATTTTAGTTTTATAAGGGAAAAAAATTTCTCTTATATAAGATATTTAACAGGATATAAATTTAGGAATAAGTACCGTCAGTGACGAAGCGTGTAGAACGCTGGTAAAAAAATTTCTTTTTCCACTTAATATTGTGATTCTGTCATATGTATATACATATTTATATTAATTGTAATTATTTAATAAAAAGTAAATAAAATAAAAATTTTCTTTGTTGATTTAAGTAAGAATTGACTTTAATTTTTATATATATAATACTTGTTTTGTTTACAGTTGTAGGGTTATTTTCTAAATCTTTTGAAAGACTCGTTCAAGAGTTTTATTTTCTCAAATAAGTTGCAGCTGTTTTCGATTTAGACCTTTCGAAAACAGCTGCAACAACAGATGTTCTTTTTTGAACAAACAGCGTTTTTGTGTTTCTAGATATAAAACCATATATATTTTTTTAATTTTGACAATACTTTCCTTAAAATATATAATGTTTTCATAATATTTTATGGATTCATTAGTTTCCGTAACGATACATTCACAAAGCTGTACACTTTTATCCCGCCAGTGGGTAACTGTTATATTTAAGCCTAGTCGTACGAGTGGATTATCATCAAAAACGCAGAGTCAATAGAATTTCTCGGAAATAGTTTTGTTATCATTTCACTGAATACTGAAGGACCTTATTGGTTTGACCATAAGCCATTCAAGTTCAAAATAGCACATTGCTACCTATTATTCCAAGAAATGTACCATCAATTTTATTTGGGGGAAAGTCTCTTTAATCTTTGTTGGAAGCTTCTTCAGTCGTGAAAATTTTCAAAAACTTTAAAAACATTAAAGGTCTTGAAATTTTATTATGCTGACGTACACCATTTGAGAATAATTACTTTTTAAATCTGTTTTACGATCAAAATAATTACTCACGTGGTTATAGTAATGACGCTTTTATGCATTATATTACTTAACTATCTATGAAGCGCAAAATAACATTGTTTCACTCCTTGCTATTTTATTTTAATAATTTTCAATATTACATTCCAAATAATGGTGAATTTTCACGTATTTATGAAATATAATGACAATTTGTTAGTGTTTAGTATGTAATATCGAAAGAAAATATAGTTTTTTGAAAGAATATTAAACGTTTTTCTTTAGATGATGACATGTTGATGTTATATATGGTGATTACGTTTAGTTAGTATATAATAATTGACCAATATTGGATCAAGAGGAAATAAATTTTTGATTTTATTGTTTCGCTAAAATTTGCTCATTACTTTTGACAAACGTTTGTTTTTAATGTGATACATACTTAATAATGCAAAGTTTTTAAATGATACAAAAATAATGCTTTATTTTATTTCTAGTGTATATATATGTGTGTATTTTCTATGAAATATATGGCAAGATATACCTCACAGTTATTTCTTTAACTATGTGAATAAATTTTTAAATTCAATTAATGTATTTTATTTTTTTAAGATATTTAAACCTGTTAAACAATTGCAAATTTTAATTAATGTATATCTTGATTATTACAACCAATCTTGAGCCGTTTTTCCAGAAATAGAAATAATTATCCATATTAAAATCACATTTAGATATAAGCTAATTTTGAAAACATTATATTTTAAAATGCTTTTTATTTTTGATTGAATCAATCAATTATATAAAATAAGTTTCATTTTTTTTTCTTCTATACCGCGCTGACAAATAAATGTTTCATTAATAAAAGTTAAGGAAAAATATACTTATTTAGAGGCATCTTAGAAATTTTAAACGTATAGAATAAATCGGAAAATATAATATAATAGTTTCATGATATGAACTTATATTAAACTTGTATCCTTTTCTTTATGTCTTCAAGTGGACCTAGAGTTGTTTCTTTCTAATTAAAGTGATCCATAGCAGTTTCAAATAATTTTTTTTGCAATAACTTCATTTCATATATATGTAAAGAATGTCTTATTCTGGCTTATGCCAATCTTTGAAATAAATATTTTATTCAAATTTAAGGAAAAAGTAAATTTCGTTATTTCATGCCAGTTTCTTGTTATGTAAGATTTTTTCTGTTTAAATAAGAAGTAAGAGTGTCTATAAGTGTTGGCGCATTCACATAAAGGCATAAAGCTTCCAACACACTAAATTGGACATGCCAGAGCTATACGTAATGTTGATGCGTACATTACAGCATCAAAGCACAATAGTTACATTAAAATTTTAAAAAAAAATTGTGTTGGAAAAATACCCGTTATACTTTGTTAATATTTGGTTAACTTGAACAAAATGTTGAAGAATAGGATTTCTAGAATCGCAACAATATGCGTAGTATTTCGTCATGACGTGGAGTTAGATATGCATAAAATGCAATAAAATCACACAATAAAATCAAAAATTCATTAATAATAGAGACTCCCTTATTTTGCAGAATATCATTATTAATAACAAATTCTCGTCAAGATAAATCGTATATATATAAAATAATATTTATTTTGAACTAGAAAATTTTAAATTATAAAACATTTTTGTACTTCGGTCGTGGTACACCTGTGAAGTACGAAAGCATTAATTATTACACGAGAGGTAGGGGATACACCAGGATAACTGTCGTCCACGTCCTCACTCATTTAAGAACGAAATGATACAAAATTTTCCTTGTTTGAGAAGTCAAAGTGAGGATGATTCAGAAAATATAATAATAGATGAGGGATCTATAGGTTTTTCATATGGATATTAATTATTTAGTCGGGAATACTGCTATTAATTCTCAGAGTGGGAAATGCTAATCTATGCTGTTTTTGGAAATCACGTGATCCTATAAATCAAAAGATTTAAAAAAATTATGATGTAATTACATTAATGCATTATTATGGTAATTAAAATATAGGATTAATTAAGAAATTAAATAAAATTAAGAGAAAACTTTTGCTCTCTCTCTCATACACAGAATATATATATATATATATATATATATATATATATATATATGTATAATGATTCCGCTTAAATTTATATTAATTTCATTATTTATCTATACTTTAGCTATTAAAGTAAGGAGTTTAACTTTAATTCCTGCTACCATACCATTTTAGATTTTAATTTATGTAAACACGAGCTTTTGAATTTTGTTTAGTTGGTGGTCTCAAGTTTCAAATTATCTATATTAGACGTTTAATCTTGATACAAAATACTAATCATCCCTACATCCAGACCAATTAATTTGAAAACGATTTGCTTTTATTTCTGAAACAGGAAACTTCGTTCTTGTTTTTTTTTTTGCGGAAAGAATTTCTTATGTTTCAAACAACGTTATAAATTATCATGCGTAGCATTCAATTTAAACTCCTTTTAAGATTTCGACAATATTTGTTTGATGTCACTGCATTTGTCATACATATTTCATTTTAAATCTTTATTCCCACAGCAGTAAATATATATGAAACATGTCTGCTATTTACACTGATAATTTGAAACATTTTGATATAAACTCAGTAAGCCCCATAAACAATACGGATTAAAAATGCAATTACAGTTTTCCATAACTGTTTATTCCTTCGAAAGCTGAAGATTTTAGAATGTAGATTTCTATCAACAGTACCCAAAAGTATAGGTCACATGAATTCTTCGGTGAAGAGTTTTAGAAGCTTATTCTAAAATTTACAACTAATGAAGGATGGCGGATAGTGGTTCTTCCTCATCCCCAATTTTCTCACTTTTGCTCAGTAAAATTCAGGGGATTAGTATGTCTCGTAAATTTCTCGCAAGATAAGACCCTGACTGAAACGTAAATCAGGTGATTTCGTCTTCCATCGTATTGCAAGATCATGGAACAGCAGCAGAAATTCTCTATTTGACAGAAATAAATTTCATGTTATAATCTTGCTCTGATCCGTGATTGAGAATAAAATTATTTAACTGTTTAAAATGCGTCAGCCATTACTTGTTAACTTATATCTGTGATAAAATGTTGTAAATGAGCTCCCTAGAGAAAATTAATTCATATTGAAAAATAGAAATAATTCTTCTTAAAAATAGATATTATTTATTATTTAAGTACGGTGCTCTGTATGTATGCTATTTACCAAACCTAATTCCATTCCATATCTTAAATAAATTTAATTTAACTTATATTTGATTTATTTATCCAATTCCATTAAAGTATTGTGGTTGAAATGATGGGATATACCATGCTGTACCTTATCTATGATTGATTGGGCGGCTCTAAATTAAAAAAATGATTCTAAATTTAACGCGTTATATTTTATGTACTTAACAATTACCTGGAAAACCAAGTACCTTAACTGGAAAAAAGAAGTATGATGGAGCAAAGAGGCTGATCGAAAGCATTAAATTATTCAAATTGAAAAAAGGTATGCAGGTGATTGAGAAATACTTTTTTTGAAGAAAGGTGTCATCACTAAGTTACATTGTTGTTACCATTGGGTGCTATCAACTTCTGAACGGGCCGAAACTAATTTGACATTGATTCATAAGTTGGTTTTTATATGGTTGTCATTTGCTTCCATTTCAAAACTTGATTGCTGCCGCGTCGAGTTGTCACTGTTGATGATAAATGGAGTCATCATTATACACCAGAAGCCAAGCAAAAATCAAGACATTTGGTTGCCTCCTGTGAATTTGCTCCTAAAAAAGGCGCGTAAGATCTCATAGACCGGAAAATTATGACATTATTTTTGAGGAGCGAAAGGCGCCATTGTCTCAAACACGAGTAACTGAGACTCAGGAAACTGTGTAGTGAGTCATGATGTTTACTAAAAACAAACCATTTTCGAGGCTGTCTTGCATGCTAAGGACTTTTATTGAACCTCCCTCGTGAAATAAATTTTCCATAACATCTTCATGATGCTGCAAATAGACGTTTCAGTAATAAAGATATATGAAGAATTGACCCGGAAAAGAAATTTTAAGATTTCGAAGAATAAAAAAATTATTTAGGCTTGTATACTAATCTAAGAGACAAAGTAACCCTGTAAATTTTAAGAAGGTCTTCCAGAAAGTGGTATTACTCGCGCTTCTTTAACTGTAAATCCTAAGAGATTAAGTGAGCAATGACTCAGGCTTGCAGCCGTGAGAAAAAAAATTAGGGTAAGAAAATTATTGAATATACTAAAGGAATTGTATATTATCTACATTATCACTGCTTCAATAGAATTATGAGGACATAATAACTCACAAAGGTAGTTCATAGCCTTTTTTGATTTAACATTTAGTTTTTTTTCACTTCTTCAAAAATCAAAATCTTATCGAATTTCAAAAAAGCTTTACATTAGCTTTATAGTTCTGATAATAAAATTATCCTTGTGCGATAACTCTGTCTTGAATGTTTAATTACAAATTTTTAAGACGATTAACTATTTTCACGTAATTTAATTTATTCAATCACCATATCTTTACGTAACATTCAAAACATGGGAGCTTATGGGGGAAAAAAACAATGTCAACTTTTAACAGCGAAGTGAGAAAGAAAGAGAGCATACAATAAGAATCACACTAGAATTAAAATATAAGAATTAATGCAAACGATAACATATCACAGTAGACAATTACATTATTTTCGGGTTTTAAAATAAAAGCAAACGATATACTATAAAATTAAATATGTCTAAGGCTAAATAAAGAAAAATTGATGCCATAAATCAAAAATTAAAATAAAATACTTACATATTATTATATATTCTCAATACATCTCTGACAAATCTTATTCGAAATACATAATTCTGAGAGAATATTTTAAATTTTAGTGTTTTGTTCTTATATTTCTGAAGATATATGCGTTATAATCTCCAAACTTACTTAAAATCAGTGGAAAATGTAAATGATATATATATATATATATACATCTGAAGTATTGTTTCTGTTTGATGAAATAGTGACATAATATTAATTTTAGATGCAATAAACAAACCACTTCATGTGAGGTTTAAACACTCTATTCATGTTAGTACGATTAATAGCTAAAAGAAACACATTTCAGTATTTTCAAATGTTTTATAATCAGAAAATTATTTTTCAGTTGATTTTATTACATATTTTTTTACAAATCATATATATAGAGAAACAAAATACAGAATGCAAACAAGAAACAAATGTTTTTGAGTGAAAATTAGATAAACACAATTATGTGTCATAATTTACATACTTCTTAATATAAAAATGTTTGATGTAGAAACCTATCACGTTTATATTATCTTGAAGATTTATCGAACAAAAATAATTTAATGAATATCCATTTGACAGCTCACAGAAAATATTTTCTTAATTAAAAAAGAGTCATGTTTCTTTTATTTGCTATTAGTATTTTAAACCTTTAGTAAAAATTGATTGAAATACTTTCTTTACTCACCATTTTCCCCAATTCACATCACTTCTTTTGAAGAATATCGAAATACTATGATATCAATGTTTATCTATCTATAATTTCGATATAAATTTTTTCACATTCTGAACAAAAATTGCTTTAAAGTTACATAAATATTGATATTGCATTTTCCAATGAAGCTTCAATCTTTTTATTGTCTAAAATAAAAAATAAGACAACAAAAGAATGATCACGGAAAAATATAGTAAAATTATAAAATACTGCAGTCACTTTATTTGCTGCAATTGTGGAATCTAATTAACTATTCCAATTTTTACTCGGTTTTGAGAGAAGGGAATATTTTATAGCTGTAACCATTAAGTCGAAGATAAAAATTACGACCATCGTAAACAGCTTTGTAATTTTGTGATATGGTAAATCATTATACACACACAGACACACACACACACACATATATATATATATATATATATATATATATATATATATATACATATATATATACATATTTATATATATATTCATATATATATACATATATATATATATATATACATATATATACACACATACACACGCACACACATATATATGCATATATATATAACTATATTGTGATATATGTGGTAAATAGAATTGCTCTCTGTATTGTTTTTGAATAATTTTGTGAAGTGTTTTTTTAATGTTAATATCAAAGAATTAATTGGATTCATTCTAATAATAAAAATAATTACATTAAAATATGAAGACTATTACAAATTATTAATAGGCATTTTTTCTATATTAAAATTTATTAGAAAATCAACATCGAGTTTTTAGAAATTTTTTTGCAGCTAAAACTTTTTTTCTTCTTATTTATTGATTTCTTTAGCAGTTTTTTGGTAAGAAAAACTAGTATTTTTCCAAAATATAATGCAGCAAGCATTTTGTTAATGTTTCTCAGTATAAAAAAAGTACATTGAAACAACATTGCAAAATAACTACATTGAATACAACAGGAAAAATATCATAAATTATTTGGATTATTACACAATAAATTATGCTTATCTTTATTTAATGAAAAGCATCTCATCATTTATTATTTTTAAAATTTGAAAATATAACAGCTACAAATAAAAAAATTAAAAAAATTATTATTAAATTAAGTGTAGGTCTATCTTCAGAATTCCGGATGCAAGAACTTTGTTTTAAATGACAATAAGTTATCAATTAATACCATAAATTCATTGTAATTTATACAGTGGGGAGCGAAATGTCATGCAATACCTCCTGATATGTAATGTTCCCTCCTTTTTCCTGGAATAGCTCAACAAAATTAAGATACATTAACTGAACAAGAGTGCTGAAGAAATATTCTCACTAGCGGTCCGTCCACCGACAACACTTTTGCAACAAGTCCAAAAATGTTATCAATTGTTTATTTTGTACATAAATTGATCTTTCAATCAAGTCACATTTAAATTCGATTATATTTAAATCTGGAAATCTGCTGTATTGTTTTCTCGTTATTGCTGGAATTTTTCAGAATGTTCCTGAAACCAATCGCGAATGACTTTGGCCCGATGATCTGGCACATTGTGTCCAGAAAAATTCCATTGATGTTTGAGTGTATGAAATCCAAGAATTATGAAAAGTGGAATCCAAGTAGCTAAAAATAACCATATACTGCTAATGAATGGTTCTTTTTGACCAGTGGAAACAGTCCAAGTCGTGATAAAACAGCTCATACCATTATGGATCCACTGCTAGATAGTTGAATAACTTTTTGACAACTTGGGTACTTGGCGTTGTGTGATCTGCAACATATTATCTCAGCAAGTACAAACCGGAATAATGATTCATCTTACAAAGGAAAGTTTTTTAAGTTATCCTAATTTCAAATGATATGTTCACGATCCTAATGGAGTCCCTGAAGCAGCTTGCTTGCTTTCATAGAAAACGCACGTATTGGTCTTCGATTACACTAAATTTTGCTGCACTGCTCACACTATTTCGTTTGTCGTACGTTTTGATTAATTGATGATTTTACTTGAATAAAAGTTGCTTGTCTAGCAGTACTGACTGTTCTCCGTAAACGTTGCTAGTCTCGATCGTTAAATAAAAGTGGTCGGTTTCTACATTATCCATCGTAGGTAATAAAGCCTGCAATTATATACATGGCATATCTTTGACATTGTAGATAGAGAAATGTTGAATTTCCTACCAATTTTCAGTTGTAATATACTATACGTCGATATCCAACTTCCAATGCATGTGCACAATCTGTTAATACCCTTCGCGCAGTCATAATCATGACAGAAAGTGTTGCAAAAGAATCGCAAGACAGTATACTGCCTTTTGATACATTTCTTGCGTGATACTATTGTAATCTGAATATTAGTGTACTGCTATTTTTTAATGTTTGGTCCATTATTATATGTTTAATGCTTTTATTCCACAATTGTAAAGAAATTAGCACTTCATTGTACGCATTAAAATGTATTTACAAATTACATCATCCAAACGAAAATTGTAGTACATTAATATTCACAAAATAGTTATGCTATCTGTATTTTGTGATCCAAATAGTGACTAAAATAATTAAAACGAGTAGGATAGTAGCAATAGGTGACAAGTTTTCGTATGATGTAATTATGAAGAGTGAATGATGAAATCCAAACTTAACAGAAGAGAGCCGAATATAAAATAAATTATCCTTTCAGTTTAATTAAAATTGGGTTACGATGTTCACGTACGGTAACGGTAACGGCTAAAATTACGAGGTTCCTGTTTTAAAATTAAAAACATACCCTCTCATCAGAATTACTATTAAAAAGTTAAAGTGCATCATTTAATAAAATTTTAGCTTAATTGTAATCAACTATAATAATTGTGATCGAGGCAACAAGCGCCTGGGCGTTCGGCAGAGTGAGGAACTGCCGAAACAAAGTTGGAAAGTAAAGTTACGAAAGCGCATTGCCATTGGACGCTGTAGCCAGTAAGCTAAGAAGCATATATAGCAATGGGCGGAGAGAGCGTTAGGGGGTGGCGATGTTCACGTAACTCGAAAGGCATAGTAATTTAAATCAATGAAAATTGTGTTTCGCTGTAACAGCCTATTTAGGATATGTTCGAAATTACGTACGTGTACAAAGTTAATTCCGCTAGCATTTTTTGGCTCATGGCTTTAAAGAGCTTGCCTTCTTTAGATAAGTGTTATAAATATGACACCGAGTTTTCTGTGGTTTATCATCTTTGTAAACATAGTGGAAGCACCCGTGTATACCTTAGAGGCACTTATCTCGTATAACGTTTAGATCATAGATACACATGTCTGGCGCAGCGCTTCAAGATTAGGCAACTGGACATTCATTTTCTACTCTGTGTTCCTTTTCCAAGCAGAAAATCCATATCAATTTTGGTTAACGAAGTACAAACAATAGATCAAACTAGAGAAAGATGTGGTTGTGAACGAACTGTTACAATTAAATTGTAATTCATTTCCCATCAATCACTTGCTTAGTAAAAGAAACAAAAATAAAAATGAATCTGCAAAAGAATATCTGTATATTTGAAATTGTTTTTTCTATAGCCCACCTAATAAAAATACAAATTCTTAAATTTTAAATGTTGTTCCAACAAAGAATATTTTACTTGGGAAAACAAACTATTTTCCAACCCTTTATTTATTTATTTTTTCTTTAAGCATTAGAGGATTTTAAAAGAAAGTTTTTGCAAACTTTAAGCTCCAGGGAGTTTGATAAAACCACAAGAATATCAGTCAACGAAATGGCGAAGAAAACATTTCGGTTGCCATATTTTTAAATAAATAAACTTGCGTAAATAAAATGTTGTTTCCTCCTCATTTTTTAAAACTTTTTTTTTTACAAGTGGAGTTTCGAAGAAGTATATTTAATGCGAAGAAAAATATGTTTTATTTATTTTATGTGAATGAAATATCTTTGCGATTTCTGTTCCTTTACTAACTTTGCAATCGTAGAATTTTATCCTTTTTTTTAAGTTCTAGAAAGAGTTTATAGTATAAGACTTCTTCTTTTCTCTAAATAGTGAAATCTGTACATTTGGACTTGAATAATGAAAAGTACGATACTTTATAAGAGCATTTTTTGAACGATAAAAAATTTAAAAAAATTAAAATCTTTACAGAAAACATTATTATTAAGAAAATTGCACAAATAGGCAACATGTTAATTTTTTATCGAGAAGTTTGCATTTACACCGAAATTAGTAAATTGAAATTTGGAGCTAATTTTTTTGTAATTTAATGCTATGGTTTTATAAAGAAATCTAATTGTATATAAGAATGACTTATAAACTCATAAAATTAGATTTTTTTTCTTTGCAAAAAAAGTGTGTATAAAAATATTTGTCACATTTACGTCTTACTATATGTTTTGTCACGAAACGTACCTTTTTTATACAAATAATGAAATCACAAAATTGGCAGATGAAGAACATTTAATTCATACACAGAAACAGTTAATATAATTAAACAAATCTAGAGAAAGAATAGAAAGGTTCATTAAACATTGCATTTTGTAAGTTAACAAACTTGTTGATGAAGGAATTCGTAATTTTTCATCCTGATAAAGTGATGAGAAAGAGCGAATAATTTAAATTCAACTAAATAGTTCCAAATTTATTTTGTTGATATTTTTATTTTTATCCGTGTAAGGACTTGATACACATGTATAATAAATTAGATATGAATTTTGAATATTCGAAGATCTAAATAAAATAGGAGAGTTGGAAATTAAACAACGAGATTTACGATGCTACAGAAAAATACGCATGGATGAAACGCCATCTATAGATAGCTATTGAACGTGAAGCGTTCTTTTTGAATGCAGTGGCTCTTCTTTCTGTAAATAAATCTATATACCCGTAGCCTTCGTTCAGATTAGAGTTATTATTATTATTTTGTTGTTGTTCTTTAACCAAAAAAATAATAAGTGTAACAATAGAGCAACGAATTGCTGCGAAATTCCACAGGGAACTTGGAAAAACTTATAGTGATAATTTGTACAACGTATGAGAGTGAATGATTATCACGTGCAATTGTTTTTGACTGGTTCAAGCGTTTTCAAAGTGGTCGAGAATACTTTGAAGATAATTCACACCTACTTTGCCCTTCCACGTCAAAGACGGATGACAATATCGAAAGAATTGGCAATCTGGTTCCATCTAACCTTTGATTAAGTGTTTGTGCAATTGCTGTGACTGTTGGTATTGACAAAGAATCCATACGATAAAGTTTAAACAACACTTTTAACATTCAAAAAGTGTGTGCCTAAATGGTGCCTAAAATTTTGTCGTTTCAGAAACAATAATTTCTCAAAAACTTTTGTACTGACACTTTGAATGCCATTGAAAATTTACGTACTTATTAAAAAGGATAATAACGCCAATCCATGCACCGAAAGAGACCATCTACACTGAGTGCTAAAAAGCTCGAACGATCAAATCAAAATTCAAAGCAATGATGATTGCATTTTTTTCGATATTTATGGATTATTATACTTCACAGGGTATATGAAGGTTACACTATTAATCAACATTACTACCTTCCCGTTCTTGCTAAATTCCACGAACGAATGAGAAAAAAATTACCCCAATTTGGGAAGGACCATCCCAAAATGTCTGTCAAGAGGTTGCTAGCCAAGTACAGCATTTTTGTGTTTGAACATCTGTCTTATTCGCCGGATCTGGAGCCATGCGATTTCTATTTCCTAAGGTGGAATTTGTATTAAAATGAACAAGATTTAAATCCGTTGAAGCAGTAAAAGAGAAAGCGGCACATGTCCGGAAGGAACTGAAAGAAAGCTTCCAATGGAAGAGTGTATATTGAAGGTGATAATGAATAATTATGTATGCCACCAACATAAAAGATTTACAACGTTATTTTCGTTATTCAATCGCCGCACCTTGTAATTAGATTCCCTTGAAATTTTTATATTTTGTTCATTTGAAAATCCTTGGTGTTTAAATTTAACACTTCTGGATCAAATCGTGATTAATGAGATAGAGAACTGCAATGTGTGTGACTATGGTTAATGATTTTGTGGTGAAATTGCAAACACTAAGCATTTGTCTCTATTATTCATTATAGTTCCCTACATTTGAACCCACAAATACATACTCAAGAATTCTCACTTCCCGATAATTATCTGAAGTAACAATTGAAAAGGCCTGACAATAAGTATATCCTAAGTTTCGAGAATGACTGACAGACACACTCACACACATATATATATATACAATGTGGGGCATTTTACCAGGAATATTCCCTCAACTTAAGCAAAAAATATACAAAGAAGGTTCAGGATGAGAGCCAAACACAAAGAAAACTCAGTGGCACCACATGGGAATGTAAGAAATGCGTTATGGTTTTACATACCGCACATTGCTTTCAAAGATATTACACATTGTAAGGTTATCATTGAACAAATTTAGTATTTATATTTGTGTAATTTGTCACCAGTCGAGGCGTTTATATATTCTCTTCAAAAACCTATTCGAAATATTGTTTCGAAAATTAATTATCTTAGATGATATAAAACTTTCCCCCATTTCTATAAGATATTGAATACATTAACGCCTCGCATCGAAATGCAGTCGTCTATTTTAGCACACGTACCTTGCATATGTTGCCATCGCAACAGGTCAAGTATAAATGGAACTCGGCAAACACGCGACATCGACAAAAAATGTGCAATTTTGAAAGCCAAGGAGGCCCGAAACACGAATTACACATTTGTTACTGTCACATTGGCTGATACAAACAGGATTAAATGTAAAAGTTTCATCCAACATCTGAAGCAACCTTAATTAAAGATTTTAATTGCCCCAGATCTGTAATATCCACCATTACAATACTCGAAACAAATCACTATAAAGACATAGAAAGTGACCCTGTATATGCAAGAACCCATGTCATTAATAAAAATTGTAGGGATAGAATATTCGCACAGGAATATATTTATAACATTCAACCATTTTGCCGAACCTTTCTAAACAGGACACTGCTCTGATTATTCACTGTCCTCCAAGAAAGTTTCTTCACATCCGTAGAGCTATCAAATTTCCTCTCCTGTATTACGTAATAAACATATAAATAAACTAATAATGAATTACAAATTACAATGAATATAATTTAACCTAATCTAAGTGAAAAGTAAATATTAGTAAATTAATAAATGATGTTATACAATAGTAGGAGACATAAACTTACTGAAATATGCATAGCATCTATGAAGAAAAGCGAGGCAGTGAAGTTTGTAATGCTGTTCATGACTTAGAATAGGAATACATCGATATATTAGTGTGACGGATCTTAACTTGCCCCAAGAAGCATAATGAATTTATAACAAAATGGTAAGAAACTAATTAATGTAAAAGACTGCAAATAAAAAAATGATTAAATTTTTTAAAAAAGGAAAAGAAATAAATCAAACCTTACCTACTTCAAAACCATGTTCTTCGCATAACTTCTAGGTACAAAAACGTTAGTTTGCTTACAAAATTTACCTTATTTTCAACTTGATTGTTTGATTTAATGAAATAAATACTGATTGTAAAAAACTAATCGTCTTCTTTATGAGTTGTTTACAAATGAATTTTAATCTGAAATGTGGAAGTTCCTAACTCAAAAATATACAGACTATGTACAGAATCACCACTTTTTGGCTAATAATTGAATAAAAATGAAATTTTTGAAGCTTGTATTTTGTGTTTCGAAAACGTTTTGTGTTGTTTTATAAGACTTTTGTCTTTTGATTCAAACTTACGTGCACACATTTCGCAGTTAACATAAATCCAGCAAGGAATAATTCGAAATAAAAACCAACGTTTTTAGAAACAACGTTTTTATATGGTGGCAAAGTTTATTAAAAAAATTATTAAAATATTAGTTAAAACTGGTCGCAAATATCTAAATATTTCATTGTTAGGCAAATAAGAACGGTTCCCAAAATTTCAGAGCTCTAGCTTGATGGGAAGTTGGTTAAATTAACGATAGACAATTCGATGACACACTGATACACATACATACAGACACACACCAAGTGAAATACATAACAACGTTAAAACTAACTAAAATTAATTAATCCGGTAAATTAAATGATTGGAATACAGTTTAGTCAAACCACTCTTGGAGACAGGAATTTTTTGGCGGTATGTTGCAAAATGTTACTAAATTGGTCCGCGAAGCGGACTTAACATTCAGCCAAAAAAAAAAAAAAAAAAAAATTCGCCAAGTTTGGCATTTATTCAAATTGCGCCAAGTGATTGGGCTAAACTACATTATTTAAAGAAATATGAGTTAAAATTTGTCGCAAATGTTTAAATATTGCATTGTTAGGCGAGTACGAACGATTCCCAAAATTTCAAAGCTCTAGCTTGATGGGAAGTTGGTTAAATTAACGATCGAAAATTTGATGACACACACACACACACACCAAAAGAAATTCAGAAAAACGTTGTAAAAAATTTTAAATGGTATTTATAAATAATTCGAGATAAAAACCAACGTTTTTAAAAACAACGTTTTTATATGATGGCAAAGTTTATTAAAGAAAATTATTGAAATATTAGTTAAAACTTGTCTCAAATATCTAAATATTGCTTTGTTAGGCAAGTAAAAACGGTTCCCGAAATTTCACAGCTAAAGCGTGATAGGAAGTTAGTTAAATTATTGATAGAAAATGTGATATCACACTGATAAAAACATTAAAATTAATTAATTCATCCGGTAAATTAAATGGTTGGAATGCAGTTAAGTCCAACCACTCTTGATGACAGGAATTATTTGGCGGTATTTTGCCAAATGTGGCTACACTGATCAGCTTCGTGGATTTAACATTCAGCCAAAAAAAAAAAAAAAAACCCCCCAAATTTGGCAGTTTTTGAAAACCCCCAAGGGGTTTTCAAAAAATGCATTATTAAAGAAAATGTTAGTTGAAACTTGTCGCAAATATCTAAATATTGCATTGTTAGGCAAGTAAGAACGGTTCCCAAAATTTCAGAGCTCTAACTTGATGGGAAGTTGGTTAAATTAACGATCGAAAACTGATACACACACTGATACGCACACAGACAGACACATGCCAATTGAAATACATAAAAACGTAAAAACGTAATTGAAATTGAAAGAAATAGCAGACACTCTAAAGATATCTACTGAAAGTGTGCATCATATCATTCACGAATATTTGGGTATGAGAAAGCTCTAAGCAAAGTGGGTGCCGCGCGAGCTCACTTTTCCGCGAAAAGTGAGTTGAAACAACGACGAGTTGATGATTCGGAGCAGTGTTTGAATATGATCAAGTGTAATAAACACGAGCTTTTGCGTCGATATGTGACAATGGATGAAACATGGCTCCATCCTTTCACTCCGAAGTCCAATCGACAGTCATCCGAGTGGACTGCACACGATGAACTCGCTCCAAAACGTGGGAAAGCGCAACAGTCGGCTGACAAGGTTATGGCGTCTGTATTTTGGGATACGCATGGAGTAATTTCCATTGACTACCTAGAAAAAGAAAGGACCCTCAACAGCGACTATTACATAGCGTTATTGGACCGTTTGAAGGAAGAAATCGCCTAAAAACGGCCGCATTTGAAGAAAAAGAAAGTTCTGCTTCACCAAGACAATGCACTGTGTCCCATGTCAGTGAAAACGATGGCAAAAAATCCATGAATTGGGCTTCGAATTGCTTCATCATCCAACGTATTCTCCAGATCTGGCCCCCAGCGACTATTTCCTGTTCTCAGATCTCAAAAGAATGCTCGCTGGGAAGAAATTTCGTCGAATGTAGATGTGATCGCCGAAACTGAGGCCTATTTTGAAGCAAAAGACAAATCGTACAACAAAAATGGTATCGAAAAGTCGGAGTGTCGCTATAATCAGTGTATCACCCTTGAAGGGAATTATGTTGAATAAAAAAAACTAATTTTGCCAAAAAAATGTGTTTTACTATGGTAGGCCGGGAACTTTTCAAATTACCTGTTAGATAGATTATTTGGAGTGTTGGCCATGGTGATATGGGGTTAGATTTCACTTCTGACTATCAGGAGGAGGGTAAATGTTAAAAGCAAGTGTTGCGACACAGCTCTTTATATGTAATGATATGATTTAAATGGTGCACTTCTTTCGGTTTGCTTTTTTCTTCCTTGCTTGCTTCTTAGAAATTCGAAAGAGAATTTATGGCTCTTTATTGGGTTAGGCTTTTGGTAGGAAATGCTCTCAGCTGTTCGTTTAATTCGATTGATTTTTATTTGTAACGACAGTCATCACGAAAAGAAAGTATTTATCTGAGACTGATACTTGCATTATAAAAGTGAATATGACAGTGATGTTAACGAAAATAATCCAAATCTTTACATAGCAATTAAATCAAAAAAGAAGGACGAAGAAGATGTGCCCTTTGCTCAAAATCTTGCAAGAAGGGTCAAAAGTTGACAAAATATGACAATATGTGTGTAAGACATGTGACGTTGGACTATGCATTGAATAAAATTTTTTATAAAAATACCTTACAGCAAAATGAGATTCTATTTTTATATCATAATATTTCATGTAATGGTACATTGGTACGCCATGAAATTTATGTAACAACTGTAAGTATATTTTGTATTTTCTTAAAAGATATGATTTTTTTTATATAATAATTTATGTATAAAACATATAATTTTCGTTTAAAACTTTTTTCTTTCGTATGTATTAAGTTTAAAGCATTTTAAATAATATATGTAAAAACCAAAATATTCAAATGAATAGCCGATTTTAGATGAGTTTTTTTCGCGAATTAGGCTTAATATCTAAAGTCGTCTGAGCGTGACACAGCGTGACACTCCGCGGTAAGAAGCAGCGGGCCCTGCGAAACACTTCTTTTTTCTACCTCCGGTAGTGAAAGGCATATGCAACCGACAATGTATAAAACGCCGGCATTCTATAGAATACCTAGGCATTGTATATAGTGTCCGTTATTTATAGGCAATGTATGAAATATGAGAATTATTACATAATTTTAGTAGGCTTTCTAGTAATACCTAAGTATTCTATAGAATAACCAATGCTATTTAGGCAAAATATGAAAAACTTTTCTGATATGACTATTATATAAATGGCATCAATTTTTCTTAAAAATACAAATGCTATTCTTAAAAAAATAAGGAGATTACCAATATAATAATTTTGTTCAAAATTCGTAAGAAAAATAAAAGTTGTACAAAACAAAATTTTAGTTAATTTTCTTGTTAAGGGAAACAAAATTTTCATATAAAAAAATAAGAAATTAAAATTAACCTACTTGTTTCCAACATAGTTGGCGTGAATGACATTTCATTACATTTTTTACGCAAAAACATTTCATATTTTGGCACTTTGTATTATTCATACATTTGACGAATCCTTGTCCTCTTCTACTGGACTAAATAATTACAACTGATCGGAGAGGAATTTCATAATCAGGAATATCTTCAATTCTAAGCAAGTTATTAGGGCATAAATTGAATACTTGTTTTAAAATTCCTCTGGAAGTTCGAAGTCTGTTGAAGCAATTCTATGTCGCACTTTTGACAACTGCCAATATACTGAACGAATCACCTCGCCCCTTGTCGACATCAGGAATAGGAACTCGTACTTTAGTTTCCAAAGAAACAGTGGGAATTTTTTTTTAAATTTATTTTCTTTTGTTTTGGCTTGTATTTTCCGATTGATTTTAGAATTTATTTTACTTTCAATAGCATTTTCAGTTTAGAAACAAAGGGTGCACAAAATATCCTTTTCGCCATCTTTACTAGCATGGCCACAGAGGGGATGATTTTTTTGACTTTTTGCATGCAAGTTTATGACTCGTTTCCTTAAAACACACACAACAGGTATCAGAAACAGAAATCTTTTCGGTAAGCATGTCTTTATCATGTAGGTTTAATCAACTATCCACTATAATCTCATCCATATTCTTAAGGGAACTTAGTACCATTCGAAATCAAAAGTAGAATATTTTGACAAACTCTCTCTTTTTTCGATTCTTCATAAATCAACAATTTTTGCTCATTTCAGTATGAAACTTTGCCAGTTTGTGTAATAAAGTGCATAGTTTAAAATATTGGATCAAGTTTTGCTATTAAATTAATATATTTTCTTATACAATATGAAATATGCGTTCAAAAATTTGAAAAATAAATTATCTTACCTTACGTTACCCACAAGATAACTTTTGAAAGATGTATAGTAAAACCATAATTCTTATACCAAATTAAAGCTAAATAATGACCTTATTCTGTAAACCTCAAATTTTAAATTTACCTTACATTAAAAAAAATTGAAAAATTAAAAAAGCTATCAAGTTTGTATTTAGTAACTTTTTTTTCATGTATCATGTTATAAAATAAAATCTAACCATCCTATTAACAAAATTGAGGTTCACATAATAAAGATCTACAAGTACAACACTCATGTAAAATTTGAAAGCTCTGCATGCAAAATATTTTTTTATTACAGTGGGAAAGTGTGAAAATAAGAAACTGAGAAAAAGAGGTTTGTTTACATTGCATTACAAAGAACAAGCCACTTTAGACATTTACATTTTTTGTTGCGAAGGGCGTAATAATTGTCGGATTTTGACGCGGTTTGCTTTAAAATGCTCCTAACATTCAACACTATTTCTTAAAAACAAATTTGAAAAATCGGATTTTTGAAGGAGCAAAGATACTAAGTCCCCTTAAAACAGGCTCTTTCTTGCATAATGGGATTAGTTTCAATCTTTTATATTATTTGGACGCTTTCTATTACTTTTTCTAGCTGTTCTGTATTTATGTCTTTCAAATCATCTTCTTGTAGAAAAAGCCCTACTTTAGGCTGCAGTCCAAAATATCTTTTGTGGGGTGTAATATAGATGACTGTAATATAGGTGGCTCTCCATACAATGCGAATGTGTCCACTAGTTCGTATGATATTCCTTCAGCTTTTTTTGACGTTAGAGATTTAAGAATCATAAATTTTGTGAGATAATAGATTTGCACCTTTACCATAATAGTACACCATAATAAATTTGCATTTTCCATTTGGCTGAGACTGAAGGTCTATAAGGTCTTCCTGACAATGGGAATTAAATTCGGAAAAATCCTAGGTTTCGCAACAATGACCTTTTTAATAATTTTCAGTATTTTCTGGTAATTTTCACAAAGGTGAATGTACGATTCAATATCATGACGTGGAACGTATTTGTCTTTGGTTGAAAGTTCTTTCAACATTCTATCATGTCCTTCTTGTCCAGTGGTCAATGAGCTTCACGAAGTACGTGAAATAATTCTGAGTCCTTTAAGTAATACTGTATAGTACTGATTCCTACTTTAACTACTTTTAAGTTTAATTTTGCTTTCTGTAATCATCACATCATAGCGAATCAGCAGCCAATAGTCCCTGAGATCTATTTTAATAGTTATTTTGGCTTTCTGTGCATCCTTTATTAACTCTTGGTAAGTAGTTACGGTGAAGAAAATACTGTTTTTTTCAGCATTAAATCAAAATTTGGAATGTTCATCGTCGAATCAAAGTGAAATTGAGTATTTTAACACTCCCAAACAAACCACTTACAAATTCTAAGCTTAAGCACGCGTTAAAAATCACGGGCCTTGCCCCTGTGAAATTTGAAATAAATCGGCAATGTATTTTATTCTTTGCCGGTTTCTCACGTGACATTCTATAGATACCTAGGAAATGTGTGAAATAGGAATAGTTTTATACGTTGCCGACTAGTCTTAGGCATTATATACAATGCCTAGGCATTCTATGAAATTACTGATTTCAAACATTGCACGTAATATAACACGAATAGTATAATTCACAAACTATCCCATTCAATAACACACTATGAATATCAATCACAATTCAATTATATTGATATATAAAAAAAATTCGTATTTAAAAAAATATTAAAGAAATAAAAATATATTTATGCTACCGTAAAAAAATAAAATTAATTAAATAAACAAAAATTCAAACTTCAAATCTAAAAAAAAATGTATTAAAGAATCATAAAATGCGTAAGAGAAAGCCCAGTGAAGGAAAACAAAAATTTAGAATGAAGGAAATAATATACTTAATACTGTTCCAGTAACTGCGAATGGAACAACAGACGTTTATAACGTTATTACTCATCAAATTATGACACATTAGTGTTTATATATATATATATATATATATATATATCAAATCAGTTAATAATAAAGAAAATAAAGATATTTGTTTAAGTTAGATTTATCAACGTAAATGTCAAAATAAAAGCTTTGAAGAAATATATTTTAGTTAAGGGAAATAAAATACCTTTCTGTGATCATTATTCCTAATTGAACTTTTGGTTTTTGAGTAGTTCTTTGAAAAAAAAAATGTTTTTCCTGTAGGATAGTGGGATAAAAAATTCGTTACAATCAATTTTACTCGAATATTTCGATTGAAAAAGTACATTCTTTTGTAAAGCATTTTTTTTAGAAATTTTCAGCGAAAAGAAGAACTTTTATTTTTTTCTTTTGTTGTATCTGAATGAATGTTGAACAAAAATTCTGGGATTTCCTTGTTGTGGTGAAATATATTTCATCAGATCCTACTTAGTACGGAAGCAAAATTCTTAATCCAAATGCAATAAGAAAATTTTCGTTAGTTTAAGGATATGTAATATTTTAAAGAACTGGATAGTATTAATCAATCATAATTTTTCTGATGATCATCATGAAGAAAAAAAAAACACGGTTATTCAAAATGATTCAGCCGATTTCAAATTTTCATATTTTCAAAAAAAAAAAAAAAAAAAAAAAAAAACGACACAGAACGATAAAATAATACAATAATACAAATGGAAAATGTAGAAGTTTTTATTGCGATCAATATATGGTATTCTTGTGTTCTTCGTGAATCTATTTCAAGAAAGTTGATTTAGAAGCTTTTATGGAGTTACTCGTAGTTTCACTTTCGCAGTTAACCAGATACGATGTTACACAGCTTGCCTCTTAAGTCATTTGATATAGCTTTCCTCTCAGGGTTTGTAAAAAATGAAGTGTATGCGCCATGATTGCCTATAAATTGATGTGAATCAAAAGTAATTTAATGCAACTCACACTTTACAACGTGTTTGGCAGAATTTACGTATCCAATTAACATTATATATATCGAACACTTTATAAGGAAACTTCCCTATTTTCCCTTTGCACTCATGTCTTACTCAACATTCTGTGTCATTTATTCATTAAAATATAATATTTTGAAATCGGGTTATTTATTTTCAATAGCCCTGCACATTATAAAATATTCAGACATCAAAATAGTATTAGTTCGAAATAGGTAATATAAGTTTTACAAGCGCACATATTTTATATCCTGAACTAAAATTACGCACTGCATTTCAAAATATCTTATTAAAGTTTTAAAATATTTATTCATCGAATTATTAATATATCATAGATAAGACATGAACACTAATAAAATTAATAACCATTACTTTCATAAAAGGGTGATATAAAACGATAAAAAAACTTTTAAAAATAGGAGTTTTGGAGAAGACAATCTTAACTATCTAATTTATTCGCACCACATGAATTTTAATTTATGAAAGAATGCATTAAAATTGACAATTTTTTTTATTTGAAAATTTCTTTAGTAGGTTTTATTTTTAAAGTTCTACATTTGAATTTTTTTACATATGTAAAATAATAGGGCTTTATATTTATCATATTAAATTTTTTTTAAAAAAGTGGTTTGTTTGATTTCTATATTTTTTGGATAAAACAAGCATTAAATAACTAAACATAATTGAGATAACCATGTCTTTTTCAAAACTCATTCATTTATTTTAGATTGCTTTAGTATTTTTTGAACATGAAGAAAAATATTTACTTACATGCACTTGTGACCTTTGCACAAATGGTACGAAATTTGTTGGAGTGCTTAGTTCTGTTGAGCACTGATACCTTACCGGAATGGATTTGGTGAGTTAAAGCTTTTTGTTCTTTTCTACCTTTGCCCAGAGGTTTGAAAATGTAGTGGTATTTAGCATTTACTTTAAGAATTTGCAAATGCTTGAGAAAATTTAAAGAGAGGAATGTTTTAGAAAATAAGTTAAAGACGGATCGTATAAGTTGTATTGGAAGCTCATCGCTGTTGGAGAAAAAGTTGACTTTTGATTGGTTCTCTGAAAAGTGGAAGAGTAGGATCTAAATCTTATAAATAATAACTTTTATTTGCATCTTCGCAGAAAAGACCCAGAGCGGCGCTTGGACACTCCTTTGTTCACTTCCCAGTCCTAAAAAGACTGCGAGCGCATTGAAGCAATTCATGAGTGAAATCCTGCTTAATTTTCAAAATTTAGGACTTCACATCGATAAGTGGCAATGTCCCACGGTCAAAACAGACCTCGCGTAATACTGTCGATCACTTTCAAAATTTTTAATTTTTCGAAAACTTGAAAATTTAAACACTTTTCCAATTATAAACAACTAAAATCATCATTTTTCTAAGGGAATAACATTTTTCTCCACCAGGCATCGCTAGAGGCGCATAGTTCAAAATGGCTCAATTCTGACTTTTCAACTCATTCTCCTCGCGTTTAAAATCTCCCTTAATTTTAAATAGCTGAATTTTCCTTTAAATTTGTTTCGGAACGGCATTTCTTTTTAATTCATTTTAATTCAATAGTTATTTTTTCTTTTTATAACCTCTCAAAATCCCACGGACAACAGCTTTCTCGAAGTCGCTTTCGTCTTCGAACTGAAGTCCCGCCCCCTAATCTACTCCCCGCCTTCCGCTATATATGCTTCTTAGCTTACGGCTACAGCATCCAATGGCAGTGCGCGCTTTCGTAACTTTAATTTCCAACTCTGTTTCGGCAGTTCCTCACTCTGACGAACGCCCAGGCGCTTGTTGCCTTGATGCTAATTATGATAGCTTTTTACAATTCTGATAAACTTTAAACTAATTATGTTCTTTAATTATAAATTATGATGAGAGGGTAAGTTTTTAATTTTTAAAATAGGTACCTCCTAATTTTAGCCGCTACCGTTACCGATAATAACTTTTAAAAACAACACTATTTTTAGGTAACTATTAATCTTCAAATCTAATAATTTTTCATGATAACTTCAACACGAGACAACTTAATTTTAAATACAGCACAATCTTACGATACAAGCCATTGCAGGATATATGGAAATGAGCTGGCAAATATGTTGGCCAAAGACGGATTTCAAATGATACAACCAAGTCCTCCTCTGCCTCTGCGACATATAAAAGTATATACATCCTCTACTCTTAAATCTAACCGTCTCAGCATATACAGCGAAAAGGCATCTGCAAAAAAATGGAAATCATTATTGAATAAGTCATGAAGAATTTCCTCTTTCTTACCTAGAATTGTTGTAGTGACCTGTGTTAGAATTGCAAAAGGCTATGACTATCTGCAGAGCCACCTGTATAGAATTGGACTCACGAGCTATTTGTCCTCTTCGCGACCATGGCATGATCATGACAGGAGAACAACTTAGCTTATGCCATGCCGTTCTAAATATTTTAAACTCTTTTTACTCATCATCTTTGTGTGTTACTGACAACGTTTTAGCTGACTGCTTGTATCGTTCTTCACTGTATTGGGCTGTTCATCGACTCATGACTGAAAGGTCATAGAAGGGTATATGATAAAAAAAATCTCACGATACAAAGATAAATTAGATCATATTCATAATGGAACAAAAATCAATGCACTGTAAGAGCCCATCTTCACAGAGATCCAACAAAAGTTTGAAGGAGCAAATCAAAATTCAAAGCAATGTTGACTGCTTTTTCGATATTTATGGGATTGTACACCTTCACTGGGTTCCTGAAAGTCAAAATATTAATATACATTACTTTTTTCACGTTCTTGCTAAGAACCCAGAAAGGATAAGTAAAACACGACTCGAATTTTGGAAGGAAAGTAATTCCGCACTGTCTATCAAAAGGATTCTATCCAAGTACAGTATCCCAGTGTTAGACCGTGCGCTTTATTCGACAGATCTTTCGCCATTCAAGAAACATTTCGATCTAATTGGTAAGAGGGAAATTTGATTGAACATATACTAATGCTTGTTTTAGCTTCTATTCCACAGTAGAATTCCTGTACCAGTGACGTGTTAATAAGCATAATCTTGTTTTCTAGTCGCGAAGAGAAACGGTCGTTTCAGATTCTTAATGAAATAAAACATATTTACCTGGATGACGTCAGGAACCATTCTAAAATGTACAAGGGGAGTAGTGAGTTTAAAGCTAACAGGAAAAATTCAAAACCTCTATATTTCGGTCCGAAACCTTATGGCCTCTAGACTTTTAGGAATATGCCGAGCGGTACTGATAAACACTTACAAATTAAAAGAACGATACAGAACAAAATAAAGGGAATATTTAAGAAGAGAGTATGTTATGTTTGTTTCGTGGCAGTACTCGTACCTCAACAGTCAACTCTACAAAGCAGCTCTTTGATACATTTACTTGGAACGTTACATGCTACTCCTCTCATAGTTTTATTCTTGTACCACAGAGTTTCTTCTTTTCACTTCTCTAAAGTTGTTTATGGTTTAAAAATAGGTTTTCGATATATTCCAACATTTCATCAATTTATGATTTAAAATTGCCTGAAAACTTTCTTTTCCGTTAAAAGTGTAAGGAAGCTCCTCCCTCTACTCAGGGGCCGCGGTATTCTAGTGGTCATGGTTTCAGATTCGTGGCCGGCGTTTCCGTTCGGTCGTGGGTTCGATCCTTGGCCGCTAAACAGCCGTCGAATTACCGGGGCTGATGCACGTTAAATCTGTCGGGGCCCAAAGTCCTCCCGTTGGTGTGGTGTGGAAGTTAGAAGAGGGGGCTATCAGTTCAGGTGTCGCCCTCGTTACTTGACCGAAGTTAAAAATTACGAGGTCCGTCGCCAATAGCTCTCGTGTTGCTCCTAGTGTGACGTTAATAAAAACTAAACTAAACCAAACCTCCCTCTACTCACAAAAAGCATTTTGAAGGAATAAGACTTCTTTTAAAATTGTGTTTCGTATATATACATGAGTTCTTATATTATCAAAAATGCAATGTTTGGATATTAAATAATGAGACTGACGGTGTGAAATACTTTATTTTGATGTCATATGTATTTATTTATTATCACCTTCAATATGCACTCCTTTTCCATCCCTACAACGCTCCACGTGAATCTTTCATTGTTCGAAACAGTGCTGGAAGTCTTCTTTCATCAGCTCCTTCAGGACGCGTCCCCTTTTTCCTTTCACAGCTTCAACGGACTCAAATCCTTTTCCCTGTAATGCAGATTTCACCTTATGAAACAGATCGAAGTCACGTGACTCAAGATCCAGCAAATAAGCCAGATTGTCTAATACTGGGATGTTGTACTTGGCTAGAAACATTTTAACAGACGATGTGGAATCAGCCGGCCCATCATCTCAGTGGAAAAGTTTTCCGTAAGGATTCTTTGTCAATTACTACAGTCCCAGCAATGGCATGAATATTGAACCGATGGTCAAATCAAACTAGATTACCAATTTGTTCGATATAATCCCCCGTTTTTGACGACAAAAGGGTGACTAGATCTTGCATAATCTTCAACGTCTTCTCGGCCATCTTAAAAACGGTTAAACCCCTCAAAAACACGTGCAAGCGATGGTATCCCACCTTCCCCCGTAAAAAAATAAAAACGCAATATTTTTTTTAAGCCTGAAAGGCACTAAAATAAGTCCATCTGACTTATTACATGGCATTTTTTTAAAGATTAAAACATGTTTTATATATGCGTATCACAAATGGTTAAAACTAAATTTACGGGTACATTTTAGCTTTTTAAAAAACTAAGTGAATATGGCAAACTTAGTTAACAATAATTATCTGTGAATATTAACGCACTACAATAATCTTTTATAACTTTTGAAAAAGATACTATGTTTTTTTTTTTTTTTCTGAATGTAGTACATTTAATTTTATCACTCAAGGGTGCTTTATTAACTGAGTGTTTCACGAATATTAATAACAATACGAATGAAATTTTGGCCGCAGAATTTTCATAGATTGTCTTAAATAACGGAATACATAGAGATGGTACTATTTATAATAATTTCTTATAGTTAATTTCAATATTAAGGATAATTACAATCAAATAAAGTGTTTGTTGCACTTACAATTGCTATGCAAAAGGGATATTTTATGTGGTATCAATTGTAACAACAAAACAATAAAAATAATGATTCCGCTATAAAAATAAATTATTAAATTCAAAATTAATATAAGAGATTAAGATAAATGATTAAAAACACAATATTACATTGTTCAGATATTTAAATAAAAGCAGACGGTAAAACATTAAATTAAATACATCTTAGCGATGTAAATATAAATTAAGCAAATTAAAAGTAATTATTAAAAATCACAATGTCAATCTTTTGAGCCTAATACCATATTATCTTTTTTTATGCCCCCACATTTTAAGTGACGTCATTTTGAAACAACAACAACATGTTAGCAAACGTTAATAAACAATGAGAAGTCAACTCATTCTCTAAGAAATTTTTCATACTTGTAATATATATACTTTTATGTAATTTTAAAATATCTATTGTTAATTGTTAGAATTAAAATTAAGAAATGACTTTATATATATATATATTGTGACATATTCAATTTTTAAAAACAAACGATTTAATCTTAACGTGATATTTTTTTAAGATATTATCTGTTCGACTTTTAAAGGCAAACGATTTAAATCTAATGTGATACTTTATTTAAGATATTGTCTATTTAACTTTTAAAAGCAAACGATTTAAACTTAAAGTGATACCTTTTTCAATGTTCTTTACTAAGATATATATTTTTTTGGCAACACCAGATCATATTTTTGATTTTAGATAATTTACTGGCAACGGATATGAAACATAGAATTGAGTTTGGTTCCAAGAGGTAAAGACGAAGGTTGAAAAATGGTGCTTGTGTAAAATTGTGTATCTAATTTATGTTTGAAAGGATGTTTGTAAATAAATGTGATGTCCTGAAAACAATTCATCTTTATTAATAGTCTTCAATACAGAACAATATATATATGTAAATATATATATACGGTTTCCTACTTTTTGAAATTATAATTTAAATATAAAATCTAAACAATAAAATATATTACTTAGATTTATGCTAAAATTGTTTAAACATCCAGGAAATGGAGACAATTTTGTTCCTTTTTCTCCTGTGACATTTTTCTTACCGCCATTAAAGATTTTGAGATCCAATTACAGTTATCCAAACTTTAAACTTTTAACAATCAAACTTCTTTCTGGTAGAGAAAGTTGAGATATATAATGGCCTTTTCCTATGAAACGAATAGCAAGATTGTTGAAAAGACGTAATGGGAATAGTTTCTTTTCTTATAAAAAAGAGGAAAGGGATAGGAAGGAAAGCGAGTAGGAATACAAGTGTTATTTTTTTAAGAGATAAAAGGTTATTTGATTTAAAAACTGTATTTGCCTTTTATTTGTAATTTCCTTCCATAGTTTTATAAAAATTTCTCATTGATCAAAACATACAATGTGATCTTTCAAAGAAGAGAGAGAGAGATACACTTTTTTACCACATATTTATTTTTTCTTTCATTCTTTCTAAAATACATTCTTGTAGAATTTCGAACTATGGTTAGTATGTAATATATTGACCAGATTAATGTATTAGCGTATTACAATATTAAATTAATTAAATTTCCGATTTTTTTTTTTTTTAAAAAAACATCTATAAATCCTTTAGTTGATGTCACAAATGCGATTATTTCATCAAATAAATCAAATAATCTTGAAAATTCCAAACCCACTGATTTAATCAAAAATAAAAATTATTATATATGTCTCCAATTTAAGTTGATCGAGTTAAGATTTTTACAATGGATTATTATTTTGTACACAGATTATTATTTGTATTGCTTATCATTATTCAATTTTACTTTGAGTCGAAAAAAGGATGCATAAAAGGATTTATTTAATGTTTTTGTATATTTATTAAACAGCTTAATTCACGAATGAAGTCACTGCATTTATACTCTACAACAAAAAATAATTCGAGATAAAAACCAACGTTTTTAAAAACAACGTTTTTATATAGTGGCAAAATTTATTAAGAAAGATTATTGAAATATTAGTTAAAACTGGTCGCAAATATCTAAATATTGCATTGTTAGGCAAGTAAGAACGGTTCCCGAAATTTCAGAACTCTAGCTTGATGGGAAGTTGGTTAATTTAACGATAGAAAATTTGATGACACACACACACACACAGAAACACGAACCAAGTGAAATACATAAAAACGTTAAAAGTAACTAAAATTAATTAATTAATTCTGTAAATTAAATGGTTGGAATGCAGTTTAACCCAATCACTCTTGGCGACAAGAATTATTTGGCAGTATTTTGCCAAATGTGGCTACCCTGGTCCGTTTTACGGACTTAACGTTCAGCCAAACAAAAAAATCGCCAAGTTTGATGCCAATTTTTGAAATCGCGCCAAGTGGTTGGGATAAACTGCATTATTGAAGAAAATACTAGCTAAAACTTGTCGCAAATGTCTAAATATCGTATTGTTAGGCTAGTGAGAACGATTCCCAAGGTTTCAGATTTCTAGCTTGATGGGAAGTTGGTTAAATTAACGATCGAATGTTTGATGACACACACACACCAAGTGAAATTCAGAAAAACGTTTTAAAAATGATTCACCAAGAAGAAAATGCCCGATAGTAATGAAATTTCGTATGCAAAGATATTTTGACCAAACATACAAATGATTAAAATTTGATGTGCAATGAATGAATACCGAGAGCTACAGCGCATCGGAACTGCGCACTCAGCAGGTGTATATAAGAAGCAATTCTCAATCTGATGGTCAAATTTTCTGTTGCATTGCGATTCTATGATACCATTCAAAGACTGATAAAAATGCCTCGCCAACGGATTCGAGCTCATTACGAGCAACTCAAAGAGTTTGATAAAGGTCGAAAGAGGCAGGTTGGGCAAATCGGAGAATCTCTCGTCATATGGGTCGAAGCATATGACGATTAGAGAATGCTGGCAAGAATGGATAGACAATGGCAGATTTCAGCGACATGATGGTAGTGGTCGACCTAAGGCCACAGCAGATCGAGAGGACAGAGTGATTGTCAGATAAGCTGTCACAACTCCCGATTCATCGTTATCAACCAACAGATGTGCGAACCGCTCACGAGTGTCCACCATGACCGTTCACAGATGGCTCATAGAGTGAAATCTACGCTCGTACCGACCGCTACGCCACCTGCAACCTCACGCCTGCACACTGTCGAGCCAGATTATAATGGTGTTTGGTTTGATCAGGCTGGAATGATGCTGACATGGGACTTACAGTGTTTAGCGACGAATCCCGCTTCCAACTGACAAACATCGAATATATATCTGGAGACGCCCTGGGCAGCGTGCCAATCCTGCTTTCACTATTGCATACCATACAGGCCCTCAACCGGGAATTATGGTCTGGGGTGCATTTTCCCTTGATAGCCGGACTTGATTGCAGTACCGTAGCCTTATTTCTGCAAAATAATGCCAAACCACATACGGCAAGTGTTGCTATGAACTGTCTTACAGCTTGTCAAACACTTCTTTGGTCAGTCAGATCTCTCTCCAATCGAGCATGGAACGGATATGAATGGGATATGGTGATGTATCATATTCTCTTTATAAAAAGAACAAACATCCCACGTATCAATTTATTCATTGTTTAACTACATTAATATTGGGATATATACTGAAAACATGTTAAAAATTCAGAATAAATATTTTTTAATAATCAATAAAACTAGTGATATGAGGAAACAAATTGGGAAAGCTACTTCGTTTTTAGACATATGCAGTGTTTGCTATACATAATATCCGTATGGCTAGTCAAATCAATGCCTTTTAGTTTACAACAGAACATGGCAGAAGAGAGCAAATTATTACTTGCATTAGTTTTTGTAGAAGGGATATGTCCACATCACATTATACATTATATGGTACAAGATGTAGGGATTCTGCAGGACTTAAAAGAATGAATGAATGAATGTAAAGTTTATTGGCGCAAGAGCCAGATATGACTATGCTGCGCCAAACAAGATGAAACTGTGGTCTAGACGTGAAGTTGAAAAATAGATAAGTGGTTGACAAGAAGGAGGGTCGAAAATAGAGAAGGATCGCTAGGGTGTCCCGGGAGTGCGTCCCCCGTGTTTACCAAAGACAGTAAACCCCACGGGAAAGAAAGATCACTAGGGTACCTCGGGTTCGTGAAGCCCATACTTACCTGAAGAAGGCAAGTCCCTGAGGTCCCCCGATATAATCCCCAGGGGCAGGGTGCCCGGCTATACCCCCAGACGCTGGGTACCCATTTTAGTCGCCTTTTACGACATGCATGAGCTACAGTGGGACTATTCTGTCATCCCCGGTCACCACACGGGTCGCAGGACTTAAAAGACCTGATGGACTCGAAAGGCTCATTAGAGATTACATGAAAGTTTTCAATCCTGGAAACTACAAGTCCCGAAGATTCTTATGGGCACGTGATTGCATGAAGTAAAGAATAATTAGAAATTGTATCAAGATACTAGAATAAACTCTTTACATTTAAGTGAAGGAATTTGATAAATTAGAAAAATATATATTATTTTTTCAGAGTTAAACCATTACAAATAGAAGTTTAATCATTACACACAGATTATATATATATATATATATATATATATATATATATATATATATATATATATATATATATATATATATATATATATATACACAAACTATTAGTATGCAAAAATTAAGAATGAAGTCGAAAGCTTAGCATATTATTGAAAAGAAAAGGCAGAGTAAATTGGAAGACCATGAACTTAACTAGATTGAGGAATGGTAGTACATGCGCAGATATGCAGTTAGACGTAATGGGGGAGTGTCGGAGCACAAATGGTGTCAGCTCAGCATTTATCGGAAAGGGACTACATGGCGTATATCACTTAAAATGACATTGAGTTGCCACCTCAATATGAAATGTCGAGCAATCAATCTGTTTTTAACGACATCAGAATGATTTTACCCGACGAAAAATAATTTAATAAACAGAGGAATGTAGAATTGTGACGAGTGTGGCCGCGGAGTTTTGGATTGCTCACAGCATTGTTTCACAAATTTAAAGATAATTTTAAACTACAAAAACAGTTGTCCGGAGGTTTAGCCGTGGTCATGCACGAGCAACTACTCCAGCGGAAAACCAGCATATTGTACTAAAAGCTGAAAGGAACATGCATCAGACAGCGCTAGAAATTACTAGACACTTGGAGGGGGCGATTAACGACCGATGTCACATTTTACCTTGGCCAGGAGGGTTGCATAGTGGTGGTCTGTTTTCTCGACGGACTACACGATATGTATTTTTAACTCCTGATCCTTAGAATAGGCGTTTCCTGTGGCACCGGGAACACCAGAATTGGATAGATAACTAATAGTATCGAGTATTTTTAACTTATGAGAGCAGGGTTTGTTTGAGTAGAGTTTCTGGTCGCATACACATCTGAAGAGAGTGGAGAACTTGCAAAAATCCCTCGAAATCATTGAAAGAGACCGGTTAGAGATCGTGGGGTTCTCGTTTCTGGGAAGCATCATGCTTGGTTGCCATACCACACTTTATATCTTCGAAGGAGCTTCAGTCACTGGAGGCCGCTATTGTAACGAGATTTTCCTTCCGTATGTTTGTCCTTTTAGAGGATCTATAGGTACACAGCTTTTTTTTATGGACGATAATGTGCCACCTCATCGCACAGTAGCTGTTGAAAAGCTGCTGTACAGGGAGAATATTGAATGAATAGAATGGCCGCTAATATCTATGGATCTAGATCCTATCGAGCACGAAAGGGATTTTTTAGGCAAATTCTCGGTTGCACGTAAGCTGCCTCCAGTAACGATTCCGGAGCTCCAATTGGCATTACAAGGCGAATGAGCTGCAGTGTCTCAATACCTCAGTGACAACCTCAAACACAGCATGGTCAAACGATGAAAAACCTGCATAATAATCAGGGTACATCATATATTCCACTAAAAGCTAGCCTTTTTCGAATGAAAACCTGTACCTTGGAAGTTTAGTCTTTCAGTCTCATTGTGCCCTATGCTTCTTTTTAAATTAAGTTCCTTTCTATCCTTTTGATTTATTTTTTGTTGAGTTTTGATTATGTTACTCATGTTCTTACGTCTTGGTGATCTTATGGTATTATTTGTGTTGATTTGGAAAGTCTTTGCACAATGTTATATTTATAAAAAAAATCGTACTAAATTTTTACATGCCATTGTTATGGAGAATATAATAAAAGATGGAAGAACTCTGACTGCACTGATAAACAATTAATAAATTATTTCAACATAATCGGCTTATAGTGCGTGAATAACATATTTACGATCTATTAAAAATATGAAAACTCCCATCATTTTCAAACATTTCACAAACTTTTAAGCCATATTCTTCACTTATATCAACTTGAATATGCCGGATAAACCGTCATTGAAATATTGAGTATTTCGAATGTTCAAAATATTATTATTGTAGACGCATCTTCACAATATTGGAAGCAATATTAAATCTTGAGAAACATAATATAAATAAAATATCATTCATATATTGTGGAAAAACTCTTTTCAATACGATGCGTAAACATAAAATCAATTCACAAGCCAAAAATTCTCAAGAAAAAAGTTATCCGTTTAGATAAATGAGAAATAAATACTAATTTTTGAAAACAAAGTAGAAAACTTTAAATTTTGCTTTAAAATGTGGTATATAAAGTTTGTAATTACTAACAAAAAAATGAAATAAGTTTCAACTATTCCTTACAAACTTAATATATACTTATAAGTTTGAAAATAGAAGGTGTACAAAAACATATTTTTCTATCAACCATTGGAAACAAAATTGCTTGTGATGTAAAACATTTTAAAAATCTAAAAAACGAAATGTCTTATTATGGAAATTTTTATACTCTGTTAAAGATTAATTCCTTTTATAAATAAATCAAAGAGTATTTTTAATCTGATGAAACTTTAAAAGTAAAAGTAATACGTGTTATAAAGTAATAAATTATCTTTAAAATTAAAAAAAAAATTACGTTTCATTCTAATTCGATAGCAGAAAATTATTGTCTGTATAACTGATATTATTTTGAAGGATGAAATAAAGAAGAAAAGTATATCATTCACAAAACTATTTTTATGTTTTCATGCGTATATATATGAATTTAAATGAAAGTATTCAATGGTTTTCGAATTTGAATCTAATATTCAACAAGAAATTTTTTCATTGCAGAGTAAAGCTTCAGAAGTATCACTTTTAAAGATAAATATTTATTTCCTTCATTGCAAACGCGAAAAATTAATTATTATCTAAGCCAACTGTTAGCGCTTGCGCACCAACGTCATGCGCGTTAATGCAAATATTCTCCTGTTCTGCGCTGTATCGGCAGATGAGAACTTTCTGTGGAATAAGCTAAACGAGAATTTTCGCTGTAATACGATGACGTAAGCTATAATAGAACGCAAATATTTTGAAGCTCACAATTATAAAATAATTAAAATTTTCTGCTCTTATAAATAGCTTATAGATGTTGTGTGGTCAAATAAAAAGTAAAAAAGAAACAAACGTAGCTGATCCGTCTATAAAATTAAAACAACAAAACAACTAAAATAAACACCAAATTATAATAAAAAATAAAATTTTTCGCTTAAAATGTAGTAGAAACACACATTTCATTTTAAAATTTTATAATCTTAAATAAAAAAATATTCCTTGTATCATTTTTTAAGTAACTTTATCATAATGTTAAAATTATTTTCGCTCTAATATCCACGTTCAAATAATATAGTACAATCAATAAATGTGCTGAAATTTATTAAATAAATGATTTCAGAAAATATATTTGAAATACATCATTAAAGTTGCAACCTGCATTTATTCATTGCTGAGCTTTTACGTAGAAGTTTTTGGAAAATGATCTTTTTCTACTCTTTCGATGCTTCCCTAAAAAATCTTCAGTTACGGTTGTCGTCATCTAAAACTGAAACTTTTAACAATCAAACTTCTTGAATGTGAAAAAAGAGTATTGTCCTCGAAGAACCTTACCTTGAATAGAAAGTTGAGATTTTTAAAATAAATGCGAATACGCGTTTTTACATAACAAGACCGGAAATAATATCGAAGAAGGATGAAAATGTAGTAATTCATTTTAATTCCTTAGTCAAAATATATTTAAGCGTTTGATTTCTGTACATAGTTTCCAAATATTTTATATTCATATGTTTCATAATTTTTTAAAAAATAATTTTAGAAAAAAAAAAAAAGTGTTACACTTCACATAAAATTCACTTTGTACTTTTTCTGAAACCTTAGTTATTATTTGTATATTTTTAAGGGCAACATCACTTACAAGTATTTATTATAATATACTAAAGCCATTTATATCTTGAAATTAAACTAAATATTAGATGAATTAACTTTTAAACTGAATTTTATCTCCCTGCAACTAATTACTTTAACCATTTCACTACCGGAGGGAGAAACGAAGTGCTTCTCTGGGCCAGCGGCTTCTTACCGCGGAGTGTCACGCTGTGCCCAGACGATTTAAGATATTAAGTCTAATTCGTGAAAAAAATTCCTCTAAAATCGGCTATTCATTAGAATATTTTGATTTTTACTTACATTATTTAAAATGCATTAAATTTAATATATTCGAAAGAAAAAAATATTTAACTGAAAATTGTATTTTTTATACATAAAATTACATAAAAAATCATATCATTCAAGAAAATACAAAATATACTTACATTTGTTACATGAATTTCATGGTGTAATGATGTACCATTACATGGAATATTAAGATATGAGAAATGAATCTAATTTTGCTGTTTGGTATTTTTATAGGAAAAAATTCTTCAACGCATATTCCAACGTCACATGTCTTACACACATATTTTGTCAACTTTTAGCGTTTCACGCAAGATTTTGAGCAAAGGGCACATCTTTCTCGTCCTTTATTTCATTTAATGGCTATGTACAGATTTGGATTATTTTCGCTAACATTACTGTCAGATTCATTCATTAATTCGCAAATCTCAGTATCAGATATATATTTTCTTTTCGTCATGAATGTCGCTAGAAATAAAAACCAACCAAATGAAACGAACAGCTGGGAGCATCTTCTAATAAAAGCCCTAGCCTCCATAAACAATCATAAGTTCTCATTCGAACTATTAAAAAGAAAGCAAGAAAGAATAAAGTGGACCCTTTAAATCATGTCATTACATTTAAGTGAAATCTAACCCCATATTACCAAGGTCAACACTCCAAATAACCTATGCATATAGATTTCGCGGTATTGTAACGCCATATAATAACGTTAAAATATCAAATAAAACGTTCTCATCAAGCGTATCTTTATTGAAACGTTGGGCCGTAGAAGATACTCACGGAGCGTATTTAATGTGATACGCTGGACTCAGGAGAGGAAATGCGAGCGTATCAAATATGATACGATGGGAGTGAAAGGGTTAATGTAATGTTATTTATTTGTTTATTTTCCTCTTGTGAAATGACAAGCACGCTTTTAAATCCCCTGCAAATTATATATTTTTGTACTGAAAAATAAGTAAGTAATTTATCAATCCCCCAGAATCTTTCGTTTTTTAATTCGCTCAAAACTTCTAGTTTTATTGGCATGCATAAACAAATCAAAACCAGTTACAAAACTTTTAAATATCCGCAAAACACCCTTAATACTTATTTAAGTTTCAAGTTCAAAATACACTCATGTGATATTTTAACCATATTTTTTTTTTTTAATTTTGAATAGAACTGGGCTTTTGAAAATATACCAGGCCATTACATTCATTTAGAGTAGAAAAAAAATTAATAAAATTTAATTTTTTAAGATGTTATCTCATGAGTGAGAAAAAACTTGTGGATTACTTTTAATCAAATTATTTTTAGAAGATGTAACGCATTAATATTTGCGTCTGCAGTTATCACAAGTTTTAATTGCGCGTAATTAAATTTTCTTCATTTTTTCGCTAGATAACATTTTAAATATTTAATTTCGCGAGGTATTTTACTGCTCTAGACTGCTCGTTTTTCTAATATACATAGTATTAAATTTTTATTATAGAAACATCCCAGCATATATTTCACACTTTTCCTCTGGGAAATTTAGCTCTAATTACTTCAATTTATGAATCTGTAAAAGAAAGAGTTCCACAAACAAGTTTTTTTTTTGTTGTATTAATTTAATTTTGAATTATCTTTTCTCCCAAATGAGTTCTTGTAGAATTATTAGAGAAATTTAAACACATTTAAACTGGTATATTTATCATAGAAAAAATATGTAAAAGAATTAAAAACACTTTTTCATAGAAAAAGTAAGTAAAAATTAAAAATATTTTTTCAAAATTGGAAAAGAATAATAAGAATCTATCAGCGTAAACTCCGAATTATTATTATAATGCACACATACAAGCAATTTATTCATTTTAACAAATGGAATTCATTTAAGGTTTAATTGCTTAGTGATAGCTTGAATGCTAATTTTTATCTTTCATTTTTTTGCAGTGTGACCTTATAAAAAAGTTTTATCGAATTTATTGAAATGAATTTATTAATTAATGGAAAAAAGTATATATGAAACATTTGTAACATACCTGTGTTACTTCCTTTCCTTACTGTTACTAATTAATTAAATAGTCAATAGTCAAATGAATACAAATTAGCATTAGTAATCAAGTTGTAAATAATATAGTAATCATGTTGTTTCGTTCAGATCTATGAAATATTTAAAATGGTAAACATCCAGTTTACTCTGTCTCTAGAATAGTAGTTAAGTTTATTTTTTTTTATTAATGTCACACTAGAAGCAACGCGAGGGATATTGACGACGGACCTCGTAATTTGGAACCACGGTCAAGTGACGAGGGCGACACCTGAGCTGGCGTGAGTGAGCGAATGTAAAATTTACTGGCGCAAGAACCAGATATGGCTAAACTGTGATTAAATTAAACTGTGAAGATTAAACTGTGGTCTAGACGTAAAGTTGAAAAAAAAGGCAAAGAGTGGTTGACAAGAAGGAGGGTCGAAAATAGAGAAGTATCGCTAGGGTACCTCGGGATCACTATACCCGTATTTGACTAAAGAAGGCAAGTCCATGAGTTGCCCTGATATAATCCACTGAGGCAGGGTGCCAGGCTATACCCCCAGACCAGGGTACCCATTTGAGTAGCCTCTTACAGCATGCATGAGCTACAGTGGGACTATTTTGTCATTCCCGGTCACCACACGGATCCACCTGAGCTGGCACTCCCCTTTCCTAACATCCCCACCAAGCCAAAGGGAGGACTTTGGGCCACGAGCAGATTTAACGTGCATCAGCCCTAGCTACACGGCGGGTCTTTGACGGCCAAGGATCGAACCCGCAACTGAACGAAAACCGCCGGCCGCTAGTCCGCGACCTTGATCGCTAGGCTACCGCGGCCCCTCTATCTATAGATACGAAGTGTAACTATTTTGATATCATACATATTTACTTATCACATTCAATACACACCACTCCTCTATACCTCGGACAACTCTAAACGAATCTTCCATCGTTCGAAACTGTGCTGGAAGTGTTCTGTCAGTTCCTTCAGGACGCGTGACGATTTCTTTTTCACAGCTTTAACGGAATAAAATCTTGTTTCTGAAAATGCAGACTTCATCTTAAGAAGCAGATAGAACTCGCATGGCGAAAGATCCGGCGAATAAGGCGGATGGTATAAAATTAGTATCATGTACTTGGCTAGAAAACTTTTAAAAGGCAATCTGGGATTAGCCAAAGCATTGTTTTCGTGGAAAGAAATTGCAGTGAGGATTCTTTGTCAATTCCTACAGTCTCAGAAATCGCACAAATACTTAGCCGATGCTTACATTGAGCAAGATAACCGATTTGTTCGATATTGTCATGCGTTTTTAACGTGGAAGTGCGACCCGGGTATAAATCATCTAGAATGCTGTACTTGGATAGAAAACTCTTGATAGACAATGTTGAATGAGCCGACTCATTGTCTTCAACGTCTTTGCGGTCATTTTGAACACTTAAATCGCCGTAAAACATGTTCATGTGATAAACAATCGCTGACATACTTCGTTCAATACTTTATATGTTTCAGTAACGGGTTTCCATAATTCATGCGAAATTTCACTGAAATTCTTTGCTCACTTATCTTTTTTCCAGCGAAGCAAAAATTAACTCTAATGCGAACGAAAGCTATGCGTGTTCGAAATTGTTTGGAAACACGAGATACACTGAATTTTTAAGATAAGGCTTCACGCCAAAGAGCTGTCAATCGTTGCAATTTGAAAGATGAGTACTTTTGTAGTAGTGTCAGTTTCTTTATTTAATAACTACACTTCGAACACTCGAAAAAAGTCAGAAAGTAGTTTAGTTTTTTTTTTTTTTATTAACGTCGCATTGAGCCAGAATGTAATGCATAGTGTATTAAATGAGAACTTTTTAGTTTAGTTTAGTTTTTATTAACGTCGCACTAGAAGCAACACGAGGGCTATTGGCGACGGACCTCGTAATTTTGAACCGCGGTCAAGTGACGAGGACGACACCTGAGATGGCACCCCCTCTCCTAACATCCACACCACGCCAACGGGTGGACTTTGGGCCCCGAACAGATTTAACGTGCATCAGCCCCGGCTACACGGCGGGTCTTTGATGGCCAAGGATCGAACCCGCGACTGAACGAAAACCGCCGGCCACTAGTCCGCAACCTTGACCACTAGGCTACCGCGGCCCCTTAAATGAAAACTTATAAAACACTCTAAATCGATAGATTCGGCAGTTAGATTTTACACGAGAACCGAATACCTAATTCATTCACCCAATATAGATCTTGCTGGCGAGTGAGTTCACACTCAGTCGCCAGTGAGTGAGGAAATGCAAAGTACAATGGCGCCAGAGCCATACATGGCTGTACTGCGCCAAACAACATGTAACTACGTCTAGACTTGATTAAATTGAAAAAAAGAGACAAAATTTGGTTTACAAAAAGGAGAATCGAAAATAAAGATGGATCCCTATGGTAACCTGAGAGTGCGTCATCTATGTTTACCAAAGACAGTAAACCCCATAGGAAAGAAAAAATCATTCGTATGCCTCGGGGTCATGATGCACGTAATTACCCAAAGGAAGCAAGTCCCTGAGGTCCCTTGATATAATCCCCAGGCGCAGGGTGCCCGGCTTTAACCCCCACCCAGACGCTAGGTACCCATTTTAGTCGCCTCTTAAGACATGCATGATCTACAGTGCGACTATTCTGTCATCCCCAATCACAACACGGGTCTTGGTTTTCAGTAACACACTATTGTATTTTTTAATTCCTACTTGCATCTGAAATATGATAAAGTTTCCCCCAGAAAGATTTAAATGCCCATTTTACTGGAGAACTTGATCAAGTTTCTATTTTTATGTTAACATACAAGTTAAGATACACAACTTGTTTTCATATTGTAAGTTTCATATTTTGTTGTAATAATATTCCAAGTACCAGGACTTTAATAGTACTAAGTAATAGTGATACAGATGATTTTGATTATGGATTTTAGTGTAATTGATACGCTCTCTAGCTTCCGACGCTGGATAAACAAGTATACCGAGAATAAAAAAAAATGTTTTGTTCGTATTCAAAGACCATGTTTTAAATACTTCGTTTTAATGCAATTCTTTTCACAAATTAAAGATAACTGAATGTAATTGAAACAGATATTTTAAGTGCATAACGAGCTTAATTTTTCTTTGCTAAGTGAGTGAGTGAATGTAAAGTTTATTGGCGCAAGAGCCAGATATGGCTATGCTGCGCCAAACAAGATTAAACTGTGGTCTAGACGTGAAGTTGAAAAAAAGGTAAAAATGGTTGACAAGAAAGAGGGTCAAAAATAGAGAAGAATCGCTAGAGTATCCCGGGAGTGCGTCACCCGTGTTTACCAAAGACAGTAAACCCCATGGGAAAGAAAAAGATCACTAAGGTGCCTCGGGGTCATGATACCCGTACTTACCTGAAGAAGGCAAGTCCCTGAGGTCCCCTGATATAATCCCCAGGGGCAGGGTGCCCGGCTATACCCCCAGACGCTGGGTACCCCTTTTAGTCGCCTTTTACGACATGCATGAGCTACAGTGAGACTATTCTGTCATCCCCGGTCACCACACGGGTCTTTTCTTTGCTAAACTTAAAGGTCAGTTGATTTGTACATTGATCAAGTGACAAGGACAACACTCTAGCTAGCAACTCCCTCTCCAAACACATACCACGTAAGGGTTTTTTAGTTTCATTTCTTATTAACGTCACACTAGAAGCAACACGAGGTCTATTGGCGACGAACCTCATAATTTTGAACCACAGTAAAGTGACGAGGACAATACCTGAGCTGGCACACCATCTCCTACCACGCATACGGGAGGACTTAGGCACACCACCAGATTTAACATGCATCAGGCTTGGCTACATGGCGAGTCTTTGGCGGCCAAGTCTCGAACCCGCGACTGAATGAAAACCGCCGGTCACAAGTCCTAAGTCATGACCATTAATGATGATGTGAGTGAATGTAAAATTTATTGGCAACAGGAATCGTTAGTTAATAGTTAATCGTTATTAGTTTAGTGGCGACAGGCTTCGAAACCGGAATAAACTAACAATGGCGTCCCCGAGCCTAGTTGTCGCGAATGTTGCTCCGTAAGCATATCAGCATTGTAGTTTATTTTATAACCCTTGAAAGGTTGATATGAAAAAATATTATGATAGCGGTATCATAGGTGTAACTTTACACCAGCAAATGAATTTTATTTTCTAAATGTGATAAAGGCATGTAAACCAGATTAGATATACTATGCATTTCATGACAATTATAAATTTCATATAGCTATTACAAATATTGCAGTACCTAGTATAAATGAAGTTGGAACATTGTACATTACTTGCAATATCTTTTCTAACTTCTTTCCTTATACGTATACAACATCTTCCTTTTTTAAATATTGATGATTGTTTGTGCATTTCATTTCCTCAAGTTTTCGTGAAGCATTTCTAATATTTTCTTGAGATTATGTTTGCAAATTCGGTATTTTTTAATTTTCCTTCATGAAATTGTTCATTGAATAAAAATAATAGGTCTAACGGGTAATATCTTGCCTGGTAATGTTTCGAATACCATTTGCAGCATTACAAAATACAAGAATGATGTTCGTGTTTATACTTGATTTGTTCAATAGTCCATAAAATAACTGCTAAAGTAATCTTAGAGTCTTGACTGTTAATATAGAATATGATGTGGACTTGTATCATCTTCATCGCTTCTTAAATTATCCTCATAATCACTAAAATCCATTAGTTTCTAGAATAATTTATCCACATTTCATCTTTTTTTTTTTTTTGGGGGGGGGAAGAGTTTAGTTTTAGTTTTTATTAACGTCGCACTACAAGCAACACGAGGGCTATTGGCGATGGACCTCGTAATTTTGAACTACATCAGGTGACGAGGACGACACCTCGGGCCAGGCACCCCTCTCCTAACATCCACACACGCCACGGTGGGAGGACTTTGGGCCCCGAACAGATTTAACGTGCATCAGCCCCGGCTACACGGTGGGTCTTTGGAGGCCAGGGATCGATCCTGCGACTGAAAGAAACCGCCGACCGCGAGTCCACGACCTTGACCACTAGGTTACCGCCGCCCTCTTTTTGGGCTAGGGGAACACTTTATAAACCTTAGTTATTATAAAGTTATCTTCACAGTAATAAAATAAATTTTTTTAAAAAAAAACACTTAATTTGCTAAAGGGTAAGGTAATCATGCAAGTCTTCACGAAATAATTTTAAAAACTTACTGTGTCATAGGCGAATTATCATCCCCAATCAGTTCTTTGTAGTGCAGCAAACAGACGTAACAAAAGTGAACACTAATAATAACCGTATCCTACCATCAAAAACTACAGAAAAAAAATAAGTTACCAGGAATTAGATTTTTAATACTAGAACAACACTTCACATGGGTAGATTTTTCACCCTTCATTCCTTTGCAGGGTTAAACGTGATATTACGCAAGATGCTTCATTTCTGATAATGCTTTTACTTTGCATCATTTCCATCCAGATCAAGACCTCCATACCATAGTTAATAATTTTGTGATCCACGCAAGTCCAACTTTGTTAATATATTACAGCTCATATTATACTTTGTCACAAAATTAGGCATTTCAAGGACAGATTTCCCCACTGCTATCTGTAACTATGGCAACAACTGCTGATAATGGACACTACTCCCCACCCTCCATTTAGTTTTATTTTAGTAAACAGACTTCTAATGAAAACGATATTTTGCGATTCATGATAATCTTATATTTCTGCATTGTAAAAATATTTGTTTAAAAACTGTATAGTGAGCGATAATGAAGTTTATTGGCGCAAGAGCCAGATGTGGCCATGCTACGCCAAACAAGGTAAATCTGATCTAGACCTTAAACAATGAAAATGGATTGGTCGACAAAAAGGGTCAACTGAGAAAGTAAAGTTTATTGGCTCAAGAGCTAGATATGGCTATGATGGGCCAAAAAAGATTTAACTGTGGTCTAGACGTGAAAAGAAAAAACAGAAAAGACAAATTGGTTGACAAGAAGGAGGGTCGAAAATAGAGGATTGCTACGGTAACCAGGGGGCGCGTCCCCGTGTTTACCAAAGACAGTAAACCCCATGGGAAAGAAAAAATCACTAAGGTGCCTCGGGGTCATGATGTCGTACTTACGTGAAGAATGCAAGTCCCTGATAATCCCTAGGGGCGGGGTGCCCGGCTATATCCCTAGATGCTGGGCACCTTTTTTAGTCGCCTCTTACGACATGCACGAGCTACAGTGGGACTATTCTGTCGTTCCCGGTAACCACATGGGTCTCAAAAACTAACATTTTATAAATATTTTTAACATGCAACTAATTTTTTTGAATTCTCTTGCATCTTTATACAACTGAATTAAACTAATTGTAACTTTTTAAATTAAATTTGTATACGCATAGGTATTTTATAAGGATATGCTTTAATAATTTATATACTTTCATTTCAAAATATTTTGAAAATGGAGGAACTCGTTATTGATAGATATTTTAAATAAACATTACATTTCACATACGTCCAAACGCAAAGGGAATTCAGAACTCAACTGAAGTTTTGAAAGTAATTGCAGTGGCGGAGGTACATTTGTCGCTACCAAGGTAACAGATGGAGGAGAAACTAAATGAGTGACCTTGACGTACCTATACTAAAGTAACAATAGAATATGTCTCTTGTGCTCTGCAATCATTTGCTAATCGAACCCAACTGTTTAACGAGCCTTACGTTTCCGAAGAATCATCATTTGTCTTAGACTTCCCATAAGGGTAATTTAGTATCAATTCTCCCGATTAAAATTGTATTAAGGATTAATATTTTCGTTAAATTCAAATAATCACCTCAGGATCAGTACTAAAATATTTAATTCCTACACATAATATTTAGTCATTAACTTTCCTTCGTATTGTTCTGTTTTCCAGCATTTCTATTTCAATAGAAAGTGAATACGTGAACGTTTAAAACGTGTGCGACGACATTTAAAACAACAATTTAAGCCAAAATTTACATTATTTCTACATATTTTGGAACACTATTCATTAGCCTTCTAAAACCGCTTCAACTTGGAATAATTAGAAAACGAAATTACGATTTAAGAATCAAGTCATAGAAGTCAACCAAACAGGTAACATTGATTTAAATTCTCCTTCTAGAAAAACTATTTCTTACAAATTTTACTTACATAAAACTTAGTAACAGATTGTGAAATAGTGTTATCTATTTGAAGTTTTTAATATTGTTTTCACCCATGTTAAGCCTATAACTAATGATTTAGTTTTTGAAACCATGCTTTTTATTTAATGGTGTTTTTGTACTATAAAATTCGTAAAATTGACAAAGTTAATAGATATTAACACAGTGAGCAATAACTTAAATATACTTCTTATATTTTAGTTTGCAGTCTTTATCCAGGTCCAATAGAAATTTATTACAAAAATTTTAGATTAATGCAGCAGAGTTTGTTTTGCGATTGATTAAATTTCTCCTTAATTCCTTAATTTATTAAACTTTGCTTAAGAAATGCCTATAGATACTACATTTATTAATTTGATTCAATATTCATAAAATTTAGAAATTAAAGGTTTTTTTAAAGTTACTTCAAACTTAATCTAGTACCTTGATTACTCTAAATCAAATACGGCAAGAAACATTCAATTTGGTATTACGGAGAGTTTAAATACCTAATTTTCACTGTCCGTTTCAAATAAACCTTGAAATGGGAATTAATAAGAATCAGACAAATATCTAAATTTAATAAATTCAGTTTATTTAAAATTAATAAGGCAAGCAAATATACGTAGTCCGTAACATCAACTCTTAAAAATAAATTGGTTCTAAAATTTTGTCTATCGCCGACAAGAGGACACAAGGCAACGAAATAACAAAATGCATATATTAAGTACATTCAGATGAACAATGAAAATTCCCAGGAGAAAGAAATTCATATAATACGCGTAATTGAAAAACACACCGCAGTTTCCATACTCCTTAACTCCAGGAAAACTTGTAACTTCTGAAACGGAAATATTAAAGCAATTCATTTTTACCAAATAAAGAATTCAGCTATGTTACAAACAAAGCAATACATTTGTATTCTTATGCCAATAGTCTGTATATTTAACCGTATGGAGCTACAGCGAAATCAAATTTTTACGCGCTAAATAGAGAATAACTGTTGTAGACCCAAGAAAAAAATGGAAGCGAAAAGCATTTGACAAGCAGGGAAATTTAGAGATTGTATATTAACATCCCGATTAGTAGTAATACAAGCTGTAGACAATGAGGAAAAGGAAGTAAAGTTTATGGGCGCAAGAGCTTAATATGACTATGTTGCACCAAACAAAATTTAAATGTGGTCTAGACAAGAAATTAAAGAAAAGACACAAATTGGTTGACAAGGAGGGTCGAAAATAGAGAAGGATCGCTAGGGTATCCCGGGAGTGCGTCACCCGTGTTTACCAAAGACTAAACTCCATGGGAAAGAAAAAGATCACTAGGGTGACTCGGGTTCATGATGCCCGTACTTACCTAAATAAGGCAAGTCCCTGAGGTCCTCTGATATAATCCCCCAGGAGCAGAATGCCCGGCTATACCCCCAGACGCTGGGTACCCATTTTAGTCGCATTTTACAACATGTATGAGCTACAGTGGGACTATTCTGTCATTCCCGGTCACCACACGGGTCGCTGTAGACAATGAAGAACCTCAGTCAAGTGACAATGATGACACCTGGCACCTCCTTCAAACTTGTATATCACACCAATAGGACGTAGAGCCTCGATAGCCTTATTTCTCCAGGTGCCACAACTCTTATTACGTGCATTACTCCTGGTGATCCGTGTCAGTATCGTGGCATCTGAACTCTGATAACGTATGCGCTAAAAAGGACCACTCTGCTAAGGCCGCCATAACGCCCGTTTATACGAGACAAACGCCTTGGAAAGGAAGTAATGACTGAGAACTCTGGCAAAAATCTTATACAAAATTTAAAGTATCCTCCCGAGGCGGTTTATTATGTAGTAGTCTGTTTTCATAAGATTGCTTTAAGCTAATTCGGTCGCTAAATGTTGTCTTTAACGCCAAGATTGCTTAAAACTTCACTTACATTACCAAAATGGAAATGGATGGTCAATTTACCAAACTCTCAATGAATCTTATTCACTGTAGTGATTGAACCAATAGTATCCCAATTATAATGTCGTGTGTGTTAGTACATGGGGGTTACTAAAGTTATTAGGGTCTCTAGTACCCAAGAAATCAAAAATCCAGGAAAATTCGTTCACTTCAGTTCACTTCGTATTCACTCAAGTTCTAATAATGCTACACAATACATTCGTATACTATTCATATTCATTAAGTTCGTTGGTTATTCACTTAAGTTCCTGATTTTATAATGGATCATTATCATGAGTACTTTTTCCTGTATATTAATTACCATTTTATTGAAATATTTTGCATTAAGCGAACGTTATGATTAGGTTTGTTGATTAATAAAGAGCATTTATGTAAGATATATCTACAAAATTTCAGAAAAAGCCAAGTCACCGTAAAACCATGCTATACATTTAGGTCAATGGCTATCTGTAACCATACTTAATTTACCAGAAATATAGTACCATCCTTTATATTTCTAAGAGTATAACAGCTTGGTTAGTCAGTCATTTTGTATAAAGATTGCCAACAAAAATAATAAAAATCTATTTAAATTTTTGTTATCTGCCTACAAAATCTACCGTCTAAATTAAAACAATCTTAGATTTAGTAGTACCAGAAATTAGTCTAATTCGAAAGGGTACCTAACCAGTTTAAGCAAAAGACGACATAGCCGAAAGAATTGAATATATAGAACAATGTGAAATATAATTCAACTCTTTGAGTCTACCGATATTCTTCGAATACCATTACTCCCCATTCTACCGTAAAATTAAATCTATAATGCAATTTTTAACCTCCTGCATTGAACTAATTTGTTTCCGTACAACTACCCAATAAATATCACGTTACTGAGGGTAACGTTTTAAAAAGTCTACATTACGAGTAACGCTACAACAATCTTCAGTATAAAACATTACAATGAACGAACTATTTGCACCTTTTCCCTTCAATTTATCATTAAAAATTAAACATTACATCCAAGCAATTGCCAGTTCGTGGCAATTGCCATGAACTGCAATTAATACTATGCAATTTCCAGTTCTACAGAAAATAACTTCATCTTGTATTGTGTAGCATTATTAGAAGAATACGCTAAATATGGAATATTTAACTTTAATTTGTTCATCTCATTGACCTCAGAAAACGTTTGGCAGTAACTCGAATTCATAAATAAATTTCCAAGTAACTGCTATTAAAATGACAAGGATTTTAAAATTCGAGAATAGGATATCCCTAGGGGCGAGTATCACGATCCGTTATCAATAAAGAGGATAAGATTTCGCTTAAGAATTCCACAGCGTGCGTGGGTAAAGTATAATGGAGCAGGAGCTAGATATAGCTAAGCTGCTCCAAACAATTTTTAACTGGTCTAGACATAAAAAAATGAAGACAATTGATAGACAAGGAGAGTCTAAAATAGAGAAGGATCGCTAGGGTATCCCGGGAGTGCATCACTCGTGTTTACGAATGACAGTAAACCCCATAACTTTTTTAGTTTAGTTTTTATTAACGTCGCACTAGAAGAAACACGAGGGCTATTGGCAAATGACCTCGTAATTTTTAAGCACGGTCAAGTGACGAGGACGACATCCGAGCTCACAGCCCCCTCTCCTAATATCCACACCACGCCAACGGGAGGAATTTGGGCCCCGACAGATTTAATGTGCATCAGCTCCGGCTACACTGCGGGTCTTTGGTGGCAAAGGATCGAACTCTCGACTGAACGAAAACCGCCGACGACTAGTCCACGACCTTGACTGAACACCATAGGAGAGAAGTTCACTTGGGTGCCTCGAGTAAGAGATGTCGTACTTACCTAAAGGAGGCAGAGTGAGCGAGTGTAAAGTTTATTGGCGCAAGAGCCAGATATGGCTACGCTGCGCCAAACAAGATTAAACTGTGGTCTAGATGTGAAGTTGGAAAAAAGGTAAAAATGGTTGACAAGGAGGGTCGAAAATAGAGAAGGATCGCTAGGGTATCCCGGGAGTGCGTCACCCGTGTTTACCAAAGACAGTAAACCCCATGGGAAAGAAAAGATCACTAAGGTGCCTCGGACCTAAAGTAGGCAAGTTCCCCTGATATAATCCCCAGGGGCAGGGTGACCGGCTATACCCTCAGACGCTAGGTACTATTTGAGTCGCCTGTTACGACATGCATGAGCTACAGTGGGACTATTCCGTCATTCTGGGTCACCACGTAGGTCATTTGACAAAGAGGAAAATAGAAGAATCACCAAGGTACCCTTATAACTCGTGTCTACCAAGCACGTTAAGGCCCCAGGAGAAAGAAACAGCATTGGCGTCCCTCGGGTTCAATAATCCCGTACTTATCTAAAAAGGCAGGTCCCCGGGCTTTCTATTGAAGTTATCCTCCCAAATGTCTTCTATTTAACGTGAATTTAGTTGTTATACCACAGTCATGCTAAACTAGAATTCATTTTGCCCAGTGCACAAATACTCGCCTATAATCATACATAATACACCTAGAAAAGCAGAGATCATCATACACATTCCCAAGGCTTTGCATCCAGGCGTCATGAATCGTGTAAATGCGATGGATACAAGTCGTGCAGAGAATCCTAAGAGTCCAAAGAAACCCATCATGATGACACATAACAAAGTCAATTCTGATGGACATTTGCTCCAGTATTTTACTCCTAGAAAAAAGTTGGAGAAAAATTTTAAACGAGAAAATATCGTATGTCATTTTAGACAGCTTAAAAATAAACGACCCTTTAGATTTTATGCATTTTTACTAAACACGTTTGGTCTTCGTCACAATTACTCATTTTAACTTGCATCCTGTAAAGTTAAAAATATCTAGTAAATTTTTAGAAACTCCGATTTCGAACTCTTACTTTACACTGAAACTAAACAATGTCATGGAGCACTTAATTACCAACATTAAAGATAAATCATTTATTCTCCACGTATGTGAAAATATCCACCGCTTTCTTTTCATTCATGTATTACTAAGGTTTAAATACTACAAGGAATTAGAAAACCTAACTTCTTCACAAGAAATAACATTTGCACTGGCTATAACATCTGTTTAGAGGAATGCTCAAATGTCGATGGTCATCCTCTGTGGTAAAACCTCTTAGGTATGACAAATCCTATAAATCTTCGGCAGCAATCGAAACGTTCAATTTAGTCTTTTATTGTGTGGATTCAACAGATTCTTGTGCGAGTGAGTGAAGGTTATTGGTGCAAGAGCCAGATGTGGCTAAGCTGCGCCAAATAAGTAGTAACTGTCATCTAGACGCGTGAAAAAATTAGTAGACAAAAATTGGCTCATAAAGAGGTTCGAAAATGGAGAAGGATCGCAAGGGTATCCCGAGACAGCGTCACCCGTGTTTACCAAAGACAGTTAACCCCATGGAGTAAAAAAGATCATTAGGGTGCCTCGGAGTCATGATGTCCGTACTTACCTGAAGAAGGCAAGTCCCCGAGGTCTCCCGATATAATCCTCAGGGGCAGGGTGACCGACTATACCCCCAGACGCTGGGTACCCATTTTAGTCGCCTCTTACGACATGCATCAGCTACAGTGGGACTATTCTGTTATTCCCGGTCACCACACTAGTTATTCTTGACCTTGAGATCAAAGTCACGAAAGCGCTAATCGTATTTTCGAAATGAACTTGCATTCAAACACTAATTTCAGCACTTTTCCTCGTTTTCTAGAAATTTATCATATTTGCATAACTAACTCATGCATAATAAAAAGTTATCCAAGTCGAGCAGATGTTCAAATGCCGAAGAATCAAATACGAGAATGTCTGACTAGAGTTCCTTGGCACAGTTTAAGCATTATATATTATCCATTCTCTTTTGCGTTCTGTGTTTTATAACAACAATATTAAAGTAAATTACAGTAGAGTCTGAAATGTAATTACTAGAATGATGAAGATACTACACAGTCTCACAGGCATAAATATACCTTTCAATCACAATTTTTATCTAAAGATTTTTTATCTTCGGTATCCCCGTTAAAACTATTAACGCTAGTTAGCTTGGAAAAATTGCAAATCCGTCCCGAGTGCTCCGGATTAAACATTTTACTATACCAATTTGCAAATAACTTTGAGACTTATTAATCTTGCTTAATAAGGTCACTTGAAACATTAAATCCCTCTTATACCAGATTGAAAATAGCAAGGCGAAAACCTAGATTTCAGTTTAGAGCAAAATATTTCTCAATTCTTTGAATATTCCGGACAAAAGCACTGCCTGAAGTAATTTTATTCATAAGGCAACAAGAAAAAAATACAGAAGAAAAAACACCAATATTTCTAAATCTACAGCGTAATTTGAAACTGAAAATTATGCCAAGTTTAAAATCTTAAGGCCAGCCCCATCAATTAAGAAGCAATAAAGTAAAATCTATCAATTAAAAACTTATATTGCATTGACCATGAAACTTAAGTTTAGTTTAGTTTTTATTAACTTCGCACTAGAAGCAACACGAGGGCTAATGACGACGGACCTCGTAATTTTGAACCACGGTCAAGTGACGAAGACGACACCCGAGCTGGCACCCCCTCTCCTAACATCCACTTCACACCAACGGGAGGACTTTGGGCCCCGAACAGATTTAACGTTCATCAGCCCCAACTACAAGGCGGGTCTTCGGCGACCAAGGATCGAACCCACAACTGAACGAAAACAGCCGGCCGCTAGTCCACGACCTTGACCACTAGGCTACCGCGGCCCATCATGAAACTTAAATTGCACGATGTCTAACCACTTTCTAAGAATGGGGCCTAGTATCGTTTTGACATTCATTTCCAGTAAATTCAAACAAATTATGATATTGAGTGACTAAGAATACGAAACTTACCCATGCAAAAATTCGAAATAGAAATAACCAATAGAAAAATCTGTGCAATAGGCGCAATATCTGGAAAAGTATAAATGCATTAGGTACGATTACAGTATGTTTACACTCAAATTTCATACCGTAAAGCGTTTTTGCTAAAATATTGCAGCCGACAGCTGATATTCGAAATCAAGACTACTCATTGAACGATATTTTATTGAAAAATGTAAAATTCTATTTTGTCTCAATCATTCCTTAAATATAAACAAAAAATTACCAAATAAAAATTTTGTAGTTTCAGAAACATTCCTCAACAAAATACGCACAATTTTATGTTCACTCAGGTATCAATAGTACCTTTGGAGTAAATTCTCCCCAATAAAAACACAAATATTATAGGATTTTAATTCCCGTGAGCATCGAGCTTTGACCATTATTCAAAGCAAAACAATTTCAGATTTCTCCAACAAGGATAAATACTCCGATAAGTTTTTCATTTAGTTTTAAAATCGAAAAACAGATACTAGTTAGTACATAAGAGTTAGAACCAGTTCTAAATCTGTAATAGTTTCATGGGTTCATTGATTTGAAATGCATATTCCTTTATAAACCTGTAATAGATTAAAAAAGCACAAATTTAACCCTATTGCTACCGGAGTGAGAAAAGAAGTGCTTCTCCGGCCCGTGGCTTCTTACCTCAGAGTGTAACGCTGGGCCCAGACGATTTTAGATATTAAGCCTAATTTGTGAATGAAATTCCTCTAAAATAGACTATTCATTAAAATATTTTGGCATTTACATATATTTAAAATGCATTGAAATTAATACATACAAAAGAAAAAAAGATTTAATCGAAAATTGAAAGTTTTATACATAAAATTAAATAAAAAATAACACTTTTGAGAAAATACAAAATGTACCTACATTTATTACACAAATTTCATGGTGCATTTAGTTTAGTTTAGTTTTTATTAACGTCGCACTAGAAGCAACACGAGGGCTATTGGCGACGGACCTCGTAATTTTGAACCACGGTCAAGTGACGAGGACGACACCCGAGTTGGCACCCCCTCCTAAATTTCATGGTGCAAGGATGTACCATTACATAGAATATATAGGTATAAAAGATCTTATTTTGCTGTATGGTATATTTATATAAAAAATTCAATGTATAGTACAACATCACATGTCTTGCATACATTTTGACACTTCACGCGAAATTTTCAGCAAAGAGCACATCTTGGTCCCTTTTTTACTTGAACGTCTATTTACAGATTTGGTTATTTTCGCTAACATTACTGTCAGATCCATTCATTCATTAGTTTGTAAATCTCAGTATCAGATAAATACTTTCTTTTCGTCATGACTGTTGCTACAAATAAACCGACCGAAATATATAATTGACGCAATTTACAGAGTATTTTGGAATCATTAATAGGAAATCTTATTACACTAAACCAAGAGAGAGCAGCTATTTCTGACACAGGAAGCCAAATCTCGCCATGTTACATGAAATTTGCATCAGATTTCGGAGTTTCAAAATATATTGAAGATTTACTAGGACATCGTCATGATGTACACCAGAAGATAGCGAGTAATAGCAGACTTTGATGGCACAAGAACCATATGTGTCTATACTGTGCCAAACAAGATGCAATTAAAAATTTAGTTTAGTTTTTTATTAACGTCGCACTAGAAGCAACACGAGGGCTATTGGCGACGGACCTCGTAATTTTGAACCACGGTCAAGTGACGAGGACGACACCTGAGCTGGCACCCCCCTCTCCTAACATCCACACCACACCAACGGGAGGACTTTGGGCCCCGAACAGATTTAACGTGCATCAGCCCCGACTACACGGCGGATCTTTGGCAGCCAAGGATCGAACCCGCGACTGAACGAAAACCGCCGGTCGCTAGTCCACGACCTTGACCACTAGGCTACCGCGGCCCCGAAGCAATTAAAAAAAAGCAATTAAAAAGTGGGTCTCGTACTTGTCTGAAGGGGGGTACGTTCTGATAAGAAAACAGCGTTTTTCATTGAGTGAAAAACAAATCTGGCAAACCCACTAACCTAAAGTTTTAAGAGTGGATCATATTGAAGCATCTCTCGGGAATACATGCCAAGCACCACTCTGGACAGATGAGGAGCATGAAGGAGAGAGTGAATATAAAGATGGATGAGCTAGAACTAGTTGTGGCTATGCTGCGCCAAAGAAGATTTAACTTTAGTCCAGATGTGAAAAAATGAAAGACAAAAATTGGTTGAAAAGAAGGAAGGTAGAAAATAGAGTAGGATCGCTAGGGGGTTTTAGTTTAGTTTTTATTAACATCGCACTAGAAGCAACACGAGGGCTATTGGAGACGGACCTCGTAATTTTGAACCAAGGTCAAGTGACGAGGACGACACCCGAGCTGACAGCCCCTCTTCTAACATCCACACCAACGGGAGGATTTTGGGCCCCGAACCGATTTAACGTGCATCAGCCCCGGCTACACGGCGGGTCCTTGGCGCCCAAGGATCGAACCCGCGACTAAACGAAAACCGCCGGCCACCAGTCCACGACCTTGACCACTAAGTTACCGCGGCCCTTCGGGAAAGGATCGAGCCCGCGAATTAACGAAAATCGCCGGCCATGACCACTACGCTACCGCGGCTGGATCGCTAGGGTAGAACGGGGACGTGTCACCCGTGTTTACCAGAGACAGTAAGCCCAGCGAGAAAGAAAAGATCACAAGAGTGCCTCAGTCATTATGCCCGCACTTGCCTAAAGAAAGCAAGTCTCCGAGTTCCCCCGATATAATCTCCAATGACAAGGTGCCTGGATATACTCCAGACGCTGTGCACCCATTTTAGTTGCCTCTTGCGACATTCATGAACTACAGTACGACTATTTTGTCATTCTCGGTCACCACACGGGTCAGAAAAGGAGCATAAACCAAGATCTCAGTCATCATCAAAATAGTATTCGGGACCTACGCATCTGTTCACCGATTCAATATTTTAAAATTCATTAGCCAATTCTAGAACAGAAATAACGAATGAGAATTAAAATACCAATTCTATTAGTTCTCTTACGAGAATTCTAAACTTAATGTATACTTACAACTCCAGAATTTTTTTGTAAAATATGTGCGTGTTCCATAACAACCCGTTTCCTGCTGTTCAGAGTCATCTTCGGCGACCAGTTGTTCCTCTAGATCATGGTCCAAACATTCGTAGGAATCTGGAGCTTTTGCGGTTTCAGGGAAATTCTGAAAACTAGATTTCACATCAATGCTTTGGGTAGTGGATTCCGTTGCACCTACAAGTGCTGGAGGTACAATATCACTAGAGTTTTCTTCGATACGGGTATTCGAATGCGTAGGAGATGCATCTGCTGCAAAGAGAATTTACATTTTTTATTATCAAAAGCTTCTAAAAATTTCATTCTCTCGTAGCAAAGAAAATCATTAGGGACAAAGAGTTCGTGTCCCCCATATTCGTTAAAAGGAGATTAGGCCCGTAATGATACTCGTATGATATTGATAGTGAAGTCATATTGACGCAAGAGCCAGATGTGGCCATACTGCGCCAAACAAGGCAAATCTGCGATCTAGACGTTAAAACATTTAATAAAGATAGATGGACAAACAGGTCTTGCAAGAAAGTAAAGTTTATTGGCGCATGAGCCAAATAGGGTTATGCTGCGCCAAACAAGAATTAACTGGTCTAGAAGAGAAGAAATTCAGGAAAAGAAATTGGTTGACAAGGAGGGTTGAAAATAGAGAAAGATCGCTAGGGTATACCGGGGTGCATCACCCGAATTTAACAAAGACAGTAAACCCCGTGGGGAAAAGATCTCTAGGGTACCTCGGGGTCATGATGCCAGTACTTGCCAAAAGAAAACAAGTCTCCAAGGTCCCCTGATATAATCCTCAGGGTTTTAGTTTAGTTTTTATAAACGTCGCACTAGAAGCAACACGAGGGCTATTGGCGACGAACCTCGTAATTTTGAACCACGGTGAAGTGACGAGGACGACACCCAAGCTGGCACCCCCTCTTCCAACATTCACACCCCGCAAACGGGAGGACTTTGGGGCCCAAACAGATTTAACATGTAACAGGGTCTTTGGTGGCCAAATATCGAACCCGCGACTGATCGAAATCCGCCGGCCACTAGACCGCGATCTTGACCACTACGCTACCGCGGCCCATTCCTCAGGGACAGAGTACCCGGCTATACCCCCAGACGCTGGTTACCCATTTTAATAGTCTCTAACGACATGCATGAGCTACAGTGGGACTATTCTGTCATTCCCGGTCACCACACGGGTCGATTGGTACTCGTAACTGATGGTTAATTTAGGTTAGAATTAATGTTCGCCCCATCAGAGAAATATCTATTCTAGACAAGTTAGAATAAACATTTTAAAATTGTCCCAGAACCAATTATAAATTGGTGGATATTCTTCATATATTCAACTTGTAGAGTCAAATATCGTGAGCAATTTCATTTAATCCCCCTCCCAATCTAGTATTAATATAACAAACATTTGTTAATGGTAAATTCCTAATCACCAAGTTTTTAAATTGAACATATATTGGGAATGTGCAAGTATAACACTATTGAACAAAAAGTATCTATAAAGCTCAGAATTTGCAGTTATGGGCAAAGACTAAACCCCTTAATGGTTATGAAAGAGCCCAGCTTGCATTCGAATAGCGCACTATGTGTGCAAACGTGTTCAACTCGTCTTAAGGCTTCCGACCTAAATGATTACAGCCGAGCCTTATTTTTCTAGCGATACTTTTCCCCCTAATATTCACTCACGAACCAGTTTGGTCGAGGCTATATCCCGTGTTAGTGTTACAAACCATACCCAATTGCAAAATTTAGATTGATAACACAGTTGACTGCAAGGGTAATATGAAAGTTTTTGCATAATTAGAGAAAATTACAGATCGAATTATAGATCTAATTTTTCTTGTGTAATTCCGCAGGAATGCGAGACTGAAGTGGCTCAAAAAGTCAAAATCTAGGATATTGTGATAATTTATGAAGAGCCATTCCCTGTTTTGAAGTGTATCGTGCAAAAAGAATTTTCGGTAAAAATGATTAAATGTTTCATGCAGTTTTATTTAGATATTTAAATCTACTTTGCACAAACTGATTTCCAATACTTGTTATTTACTGAATAGTTTAAAAGGGTCAATTACAATTGGTGTAAATATTGCAGCATATACTACAAATAAATGACTATCTTAAAAGCGAGCCACCTGTATTAACATCAGAAAAGGGGTGTGTGGTTTCATTAACGTTACACTGGAACCAATATGTGGTCTACGAGAACGACACCCGATTTGCCACCTCTCCTAAATTCCAAACCACGCTATCGGGATGCGAGTGAGTGAGTGTAAAGTTTATTGGCGCAAGAGCCAGATATGGCCATGCTGCGCCAAACAAGATTAAACTGTGGTCTAGATGTGAAGTTGAAAAAAAGGTAAAATTGGTTGACAAGAAGAGTCGAAAATAGAGAAAGATCACTAGGGTATACCGGGAGAGCGAAACCCGTGTTTACCAAAGACAGTAAACCCCATGGGAAAGAAAAAGATCCCTAAGGTGTCTCGGGGTCATGATGCCCGTACTTACCTGAAGAAGGTAAGTCCCCGAGGTCCCCTGATATAATCCCCAGGGGCAGGGTACCCATTTTAGTCGCCTTTTACGACATGCATGAGCTACAGTGAGACTATTCTGTCATCCCCGGTCACCACACGGGTCACGCTATCGGGAGGATTTTAGCCCCCCCCCCCCCCGACAGATTTAAAGTGCATCAGTCCCGTCTACATGGAGTCTTTTGCGGCCAATGATCGAACCCGCTACTGAACGATAACTGCCGGTGACTAATCCAAACCCATGACCACTAGGCTACCGCGGCCAACAGTCAATAGTAAAAGGGCGACATTTTCAAAGGCAACTCCAAGGAAACTGCTGCCACTTTTACTGACCATTTGAACGTAGTACTGCAAAGACTCAAAGCAAGACTCTCGATAACTCAATTGCTCTCGGTAAGAGCAAAACTCTCGATTCGCCAACCGTCAAAGGGTTAAAGAACCTTTGTAAAACCTTCAGCCAAAGTTCAGTTGCATTTATTGATCAAAACAATAAGGAAATGTCGAGTATACAAGAGGGAAAATTCACATTGCAAGACACGAAATATTATTTCTACTCTTATGAGAGTTCAAAGATCAGTGAATACTTACAAGGGTCGACTTCCTTCAAGTTTTTGAATGTTCCGTAAGAAAGAGTTTTCTGCTTTTTGAAGTTAATTTCAGAGGATAGCGTTAGATTTAAATTATCCAAATGAGCATCAGAAATAGAATCTTCTGGGTCGATAGGAAAATGTTTCTCTTTACCGAGTTCCGCACCTCCAAGGCTGGTGGGTTCAATTGAGAGATCGGATACAGGAAGAATATCACTAGTTTTGTCTTCGATAGAGGATTTCGACTGTAGAGATGAATCTACTGCAAAGAAATGAAGACAAGAAATTAAATTTCATACCATTCTTTTTGGAGGGGTCGAATATGTTTCTTCTAAATACTACTTAAAATGTATTTTCCATACCTCACAAAATATAGTCTGCCAATAAGGATTATATGCATGAAATTAAATTCTTAAAGCACTCACAGAAACATTGAGTGAGTGAGTGAATGAATGTAAAGTTTATTGGCGCAAGGGTCAGATATGGCCATATTGTCCCAAACAAGGTAAATCCGGCTTTGATGTTAAAAAAATGAGAAAAGATTGGTCGACAAGAAGGGTGGAAAGTATGAGTGAACGTAAAGTTTATTGGCGCAAGAACCAGATTTGACTATGCTGCGCCAAATAAAATTTAACTGTGGTCTAGACGTACAGAAATTGAACAGTCAAAGATTTGTTGACAAGGAGGGTCGAAAACAGAAGGATCGCTAGGGTAACCCGAGGCCGCGTCACCCGTGTTTACCAAAGACGGTAAACCCCATGAGTTTAGTTTAATTTAGTTTTTATTAACGTCACACTAGAAGCAACACGATGGCTATTTGTGACGGACCTCGTAATTTTGAACCACGGTCAAGTGACGAGGACGACACCTTAGCTGGCACCCCCTCTCCTAACATCCACACCACGCCAACGGGAGGACTTTGGGCCCCGAACAGATTTAACGTGCATCAGCCCCGGCTACACAGCGGGTCTTTGTCGGCCAAGGATCGAACCCGCGACTGAATGAAAACCGCCAGCCGCGAGTCCACGACCTTGACCACTAGGCTACCGCGGCCCCGTAAACCCCATGAGAGAGAAAAGATCACTAGGGTATCTAGGGTCATGATGCCTTCTTCAGGTAAGTACGGACAAGTCCCTGAGGTCTTTGATATAATCCCCAGGGGCAGGTTGCCCAGCTGTACTCCAGACGCTGGGTACCCATTTTAGTAGCCTCTTACGACATGCATGGGCTACAGTGGGACTATTCTGTCATTCCCGGAAACTACAGAGAAACATGGAAGCTAGGAACTGGAAGTACATGATTTGTGCATACCTAGATCGCATTCGAGGCATCAAACTAGTGTTTTTGAATACATTCATAAATCCGCGAATTTTCTTCCCCAAATTCCCCCCCCCCCAAGAATGAATTATGCGTGGAGAAATACATCAATGAGAGTTTATAAACGTCGCACTAAAAAGTAACTAGAGCTATTGGCACCTGACCGAATAATTTTGAATCTTTCTCCAAACTTCACCAAGCCAACAGAAGGACTTAAACTTTCGATTATATTTAACATGCATCTGCACGCTATATGGCGGAGCCGACTATAAATAAAACAAGATTAAAATTTAAAATTGATATACGATTTATTATAAATCTTATTGTCCATTTAAATCGATTTGTAAGTTCAGGGCTCGAGAATAAAGCTGACTGCTAGTCTCCGACCGTGACCATTACGCTACCATACATACGAGAATGAGTGAGTAAATGTCAGGTTTATTGGTGCAAAAGCCAGATGGGGTCTCAAATGTAGTCTAAATGTGAAACAATTGAAGAAACATTGACAAGGAGGATCGCTAGGGCAACCCGGGGTGCATCACCCGTATTTACCATTCAAGTTTAGTTTATATTAACGTCGCACTAGAAGCAACACGAGGGCTATTGGCGACGGACCTCGTAATTTTGAACCACGGTCAAGTGCCGAGGACGACACTTCAGCTGGCACCCGCTCTCCTAACATCCACACCACACCAACGGGAGGACTTTGGGACCCGAACAGATTTAACGTGCATCAGCCCCGGCTACATGGCGGGTCTTTGGAGGCCAAGGATCGAACCCGCGACTGAACGAAAACCGCCGGTCGCTAGTCCACGACCTTGACCACTAGGCTACCGTGGCCCTATTTACCATTCAAAATAAGCCTCAAGGGAAAGATTACTAGGGTGCCTCAGGGTCATGGTCATATTTACCCAAAAAGGCAAGTCCCTGAGGTCCCTTGATATAATCCCCATGGGCAGGGTGTCCGGTTTTACCTCCAAACGCCATGTACCCCTTTTAGTCGCCTTTTGCGACATGCATGAGCTACAGTGGAACTATTCTGTCATTCCCGATCACCACACGAGTCCGCAGATACTAGAAATTGATCTGGGAGACAAGTAATCACAAATTTGCCATCTAAATGAAATAAATTTAGAGGGTGAGCGAATGACAGAAATGGCTTATATGGCAAATCTGGCTGAGCTGTGCCAAGCATTTTAATGTACGAGTAGAACTTATAGACTACATTGAGAATAGAAAAAGAATTCAAGAATCTCAGTTATGTAACCTAAGCTAATGTTATATAAACGCAAGTTAAATTCATTTCAAATTCGAAATAGTTGAATTAAGGTGGTGCGATGATACCGTATAGACAGCACTTTGGGATATGGAACCATACAATTGATTAGTTTAGTTTTTATTAACGTCGCACTAGAAGCAACACGAGGGCTATTGGCGACGGACCTCGTAATTTTGAACCACGGTCAAGTGACGAGGACGACACCTGAGCTGGCACCCCGTCTCCTAACATCCACACCACGCCAACGGGAGGACTTTGGGCCCCTAACAGATTTAACGTGCATCAGCCCCGGCTACACGGCGGGTCTTTGGTGGCCAAGGATCGAACCCGCGACTGAACGAAAACCGCCAGCCGCTATCCACGACCTTGACCACTAGGCTACCGCGGCCCCCAACCATACAATTGAACACGACATGGACACTTTGTAGGCGTTTGTGTAGTGTCCCTGATGAGATCTAATAGAAACAAATTTGTGTGCAGGACAAGTATATCCAATGCTAATCGAGTGATATTGACAGTTTATTTTTCAGAAGTGAATGATTGTAGGATTTTATGTCGCAAAAACCAAGGCAGATTATTGCTCAGAAACCTACGATCATGCTCAAATTATGAACAAATTGGTAGTCTTCAACGCAATTAAACTACTCTATAGCACTGCAAGTTAGGGAGGTCTTGTAGCAAAACAGTCGGCTCGTTAATACTATTCTTGAGCCTTATTTCTTATAACCCCTGCTATATATTCGACATTTGATGCCCTACACATATATACACGAGTGTATACACACAGAATTTATGAAATTTGGAATAGTCACAATTTACCGTGTCAACAACATTAGACATCCATTGTATCTACACAACTAGATTGTATAAATTCCTAAGTAATCCGCATATACCGACAGCATTTAAAAGGAAATAATTTGGTACAGTATTCGAATTAAGATGGATAATAGTATGGATGGCAGAGTGTTTTAATCATTTATATATTTAAAACTCAAACATTTCACTGTTGGAATAGAATATACTCTAAATATCTACTCAAGTCAAATTCATATGCTTCATGACAAAAAACCCAAATATTTCATGGACAAGTATAGCAAGATTTCTTCAAATATTGAGTCTAATAATTATCCTAAGGTGAATGAGAAGCTTTGTAATTTTTAAAGTAATTGATCGGCAGCAAAAACCAGAATCTCATCTAGAAAGCGCAATTCGATGGTGATGAGAGTGAAGTTTCATTGGCGCAAGAGCCAGATGTGGCCATACTGCGCCAAAGAAGGTAAATCTGTGATCTAGACGTTAAAACAATGAAAAAAGATTGGTCAATAAGAATGAGTGAGTGAATGTAAAGTTTTTTGGCGCAAGAGCCAGATTTGGCTATTCTGCGCCAAACAAGATTTAACTGTGGTCTGGACGAGAAGAAATTGAAGAAAAGACAAATTAGTTGTCAAGGAGGGTTGAAAATAAGGATTGCTAGGAAAATCAGGGGGCGCATCACCCGTGTCTATCAAAGCCAGTAAACCCCATGAGAAAGAAAAATATCCTTAGGGTGCCTCGGGGTCATGATGCCCGTACTTACCTGACGTAGGCAAGTCCCAGAGGTCCCCTGATATAATCCCCAGGGGCAGGGTGCCCGGCTATACCCCCAGAATCTGGATACCCATTTTGGTTTCCTTTTAGAACATGCATGAGCTACAGTGGGGCTATTCTGTCATTCCTGATCACCACACGGATCGCGCAATTTGATGGACAAGGTTACGTTTAAAAGCTTGGGTGGAATGCATACAATATAACAGAAGCGATTCAAAACGAGACGACCGAATGACGCAAGTGGAGTATAATTAAGGATTCGTCCCCCAACGAAGTGTTTTCAAACACCTTCAAGAGATTTTTTACAATTTTTCCGTAGATGCAGAGATAATTTAATCTCAAGGAAATTTGAGGCATAGGAAGGAGTGGTCGACGGGAATTAATGCATTGTGGATATTAAGATAGGACGGGACATTATACTTGTCATTTCATACAGTCATTCTCTCTGAAAGAAAAGGTTTGTTTCATTAAAGGTCCATTCGATACTTTGTTAGGTATTCGACTGTGGAACTATTTAAAAGTACTTGCATAATGAAATAGTAGAGTTTACAATTAAAGCCCTGCACCCGATGATTATTGTATCAGCCTAATGGTTTACATTATAATTATATTTAAAAGAATAAGCGTTGTCTTGAAATCGACCAATTACTAATTTTTAAATCTCATCATTCCGAACTAGTTATAGGCAAGGTAAGGGATCAAGAGCCAAATTAGAGTCAAACATTTGTTTAAATATATCTAGCCGGAAAAGAGAAAAAGACGATTGGCAAGGAGAGTTGCAATTAAAGGAAAACTAGGGTGTTCCAGGGCATGCATCACCCTTATTTAAGGAAGAAAAAGATCTCCATGGGACCTCCGAGCTTTCGAATATCTAATTCTTGCGTTTGTTAACAAGTCGTTTGCGAGACAAACTGTCTGCGATCTGCAACCATACGCGCTAGTGACCGATTTACGAAACTACTAATCATCTCGCTATTCTCGTAACCATTTTAGCTTGATTCTACATAGAAGAATAACAATAGAATTTTCTGCAAGAAAATTTATTACTGGACATCCATGGTCACTAAAAACATACACCTGAAACAAGCAAGTCAAATTGTTACCTGAAAATGCACAATAAACCATGACAGCAATTGTGATTTTTAATGTAGCACTGAAAAGCCACACGGGAGTTGTTGGCGAAGAGCCTCATAGTTCGGTCAAGTAACGAGAAAGACGCTTTAACTGGTACCTCTCTCACCAAGCTTCCACATCAACGAGTCGACATCTGAATTAGAATGTTTTAACATTCAGCCTCGCTATACTCTGGACATTAGTGGCGTTAGGAATCCAAACCACGACTCTGTTAAATCTTAGACAAAGAGTTTTAGTTTTAGTTTTTTTTTATTAACGCCGCACTAGAAGCAACACGAGGGCTATTTGGCGACGGACCTCGTAATTTTGAATCACGGTCTAGTGAAGAGGACGTCACCCATGCTGGCACCCACCCATCAACATCAACACCACGCCAACGGGAGGTCTATGGACCCCGAACAAATTTAACGTGCATCAGCCCCGGCTACACGGCGGGTCTTTCGCGGCCAAGGATCGAACCCGCGACTGAACGAAAACCGCCGGCCACTAGTCCACGACCTTGACCACTAGGCTACCGCGGCCCCTTAGACAAGGAGAGTTGCAATTAAATCTTAAATTTCAACCTGTTCAACACATTCACCAGGATATCTTCGCATTCTTAAAGAAGGAATCCAAACACTCCACTTCTACCTCAGAGATTTGCATTCACTTAAAGGACTAAAGTTACTCACCAACAGTTGACAAGTCTTCCAATATTTGTTTCTGTGATGTCCGGTTAGCCTCATCCGAAGAGCAGTATGGTATAGGTGGAAGTGATGTACATTTACCGGTATCTTCGAGTAAGGATGAATTCAGCGATTGACTATCAGAAGGATTAAAAGACCCATGTTCTGCAGATAACGAAAAATGAGATTTTGAATCCATGTTGTATTTCGTAGAAGAAACTGGTGACGAATGTTCCAAACCTGTAGTATGACAATCCTCTTCAGGAATCCTAAGCAATTCCTGAAACAAATTTACTCTTCAGTGTGCCCTCGGAGATTATGAACACAAATACAGACATTACATACAGATGCATCAATTCAAATAAGACTCCTATAAAAATGTTATTAGACCCAAAATAAAACTTAGAAACTAC
>BMAW01061187.1:82930-95931 GCA_019974015.1 Nephila pilipes
GGGCCTTTGTACGACTGAAAGAAAACCGCCGTTCAAGGAAACCGAAACCATGACCACTAGGCTACCGCGGCCACATCAAAAAGCGACCTCAAAAGCGGAAGAATTTCAAGCCAATGGATATTTTATTCGCTTTCTCTCAGTTAAAGCTGAATAAACAACACTAAAATTTATCTCGACTTATTTTATTTAATTAATTTTCTAAGTCATAAATAAAATTCATTTACTAAGGTGAAATTACATCCATGACACTATTAACTTGATTTTTTAGTTGATTTTTTTTTCAGGGTTAACAGTACATTTTTAAAAAAGTTTTATAAAAGGAGATAAAAGATCTCTCGTATTCTGAAGTTTTGAACTGATTCCAATATCCGTTATTTGAAAACATACTAAGTATGAAAGCAACCCGTCACCATAAATACAGATCTATTTTCACACTCTTTTAGAACGCACGCAAAACGCAAGTTGCTTTTTTGCCGAGTGTCCTTCAAGTGCTTGCCTGAGTTCTCGTTGTGTTAACTAGGAATCAAATGGACTTTTATTCTTGCTGTGCAGTAAAAATGAGAAGAGGGTTTAATATTGGATGGTTGCTAAGATGGAGAGTTCTAATTGGTTGATAGAGATATGGTGGCATGAGATGATCAGGTAAGTTCTGAATTTGTCTGGATTGAAAGGAGATGAGAGACTCTTTCGCCATTGGCTGCTGAGATGTGGAGGGGAGATGTCCTATTGAGTGCCACAGAAGGCTTTTACTTTGATGTATGGATATTGGACGGATTAATTCGGTGTAGGCTATGCGGATTGGAAGCTAGTGAATTAATAATAATAAGATGAATTTAAAAGGAGAATTTGAGAGATGCATTAGGGTGGCTAGTAGAAATCTAATAAGGTTTTTCTAGGTCTTTTGGTATTGGGGAAAGGATATATTCCTCTAAATTTATCATATTTTCTTTTTATATGTGGTTCGAGGTTGTTTAAGAAGTTAATGTTAATGGAAAGCCAAATGTTAATGGCAAAAAAAGAAAGTTAAATTAAAAGTTAATGGAAAGTTTTATTATATAGTTTGAAAGTGGGGATTGTGGACTTTTCTGATTTCATCGTTTCTAATGTACTATCGTCCAATGCGAAGAGCGGATGTCAGATTGACCCGCCTTCGCGTTGGACACACTCGATTTACCCATAGACATCTTTTATTTGGGGAGGGTGTTCCCGAGTGTCCTTCCTGCCATGTTCCTTACACGATTCATCCTATTTTAATTATGTGTCCTGTTTTTAATCATCATCGTCGTATTTTTTTTCAATCATCTGTTTTAAACCTACCTGACTTGGTGGGGGAATTCCCCCACAATAACTTATTTGCTTTTTTAAGACATATTGGCCTTTTATACCAAATTTGAATTTTTAACTTTTAACGTGTATTTCTATTTCCTATGAATTTCTGCTTAAGAATTATAAATTTTAATCCATTTTAACAAATGTTTGGCGCAGCATAGCCTAGCTTGGCTCTTGCGCCATAAAACCTCACAGTCACTCACTCACTCACTAACATTCTAATGTACTAATTTGATTCAGTAATTAAGCTGTGGGTGGTATTTTGAGAGGGTTCTAGGATATCAGCATTTCATTTCGCAACATAAGCTTACACCGGACATACGTAAGACATTAGTTTAGTTTTTATTAACGTCGCACTAGAATCTACACGAGGGCTATTGGCAACGGACCTCGTGATTTTGAACCACGGTCAAGTGACGAGGATGACACCTGAGCTAGCACCCCCTCTCCTAACATCCACACCACGCCAACGGGTAGACTTTTGGCCCCGAACAGATTTAACGTGCATCAGCCCCGGCTACACGGTGGGTCTTTGGCGGCGTAGGATCGAACCTGCAACTGAACGAAATCCTCTGGCCGTTAGTCCACGACCTTGACCACTAGGGTACCGCGGCCTTATACGTAAGACAATACGGGACGAAGAATTAAGGTATACAGGAGTAAATTATTTTCTACGCACATTTTAGAGTTCAGGCATATTAAGGGAGATATTGCACATATCTTTTTTTTCTACGGAACTTCTTACGCATTAGAGTGAGGTGTTGTTTCCAAGTTAGGAATTTTTCAAGTGTAACTCCTATATATTTGGCTGTGTTTGACCACGAGACTTTTGTTTCGTAAAAAGTGAAAGGAGGAATATATTTCTTTTTTCATGTGAAAAGGATTGCTGCGGTTTTGTCTACATTTAGTTTGATTTTCCAGTCATTAAAATAATGTTCCTGTAGCGTCAGTTGCTTGTTTATGGCAAATGTGAATGATTTTTGATTGACCCTAAACTACTTTCTATCTTTTCCTCTCCAAAAACTGGTCGAGGAAAATTTTGGTTTTGAATCACATTTTTTCAGTTACAACCGTAACTCGTCAAATTGCTACTGTAATTTTATTTTTATAAAAGCAATAATTTGAATGTTATACGGAACTTAAGAAAACCCGTTAGTTTTAGGTGAAAAGAAGTCAAATTTGTTGAATCCAAAAAGCAGAATACTGATTCTATTTAGAAATATTCCTGTACATTAAACTTTTTTAAATATTTATCAATGTTTCCCCTTCTTTTTAAAGGGTTTTCTTTCACTCACGTTGTAACTTTGTCTGCGTCAAAACTTTAAAAGTTTTTTTTTTTTCTCACACATTTTAAGACTCTCAATTGAGCTGTAATTTTCCATATACGATTGTTTTCGATGGCAATGCGATAACTTAATTATAATTAATAAAAATTGATTAAAACTAATTTTCTAAAGAATTATATTTTAGGCCAAGTTTCTCGACAAGTCGCCAAATGTTACGCAGAGTGTGATGTTAGAAGGGAAACCAATGTTTAAAAAACTTGTTTTTTACAGGTGTTATTTAAGTTTAATTGATTATTCAAGTTTATTGATTTGTTTTATGGGATATAGAGCAACAAATTCTATTATTCCTACTATAGAAGTTTCAACCTTGTCTGAATCTTTTTTTCGTTTTCTATTCATATCTGTTAAATATGTTATGGCATTTATTGATTTTTTTTGGCATCCCATTCAGAAGCATCACGAGGACTCGTGAGTGAATGAGTGAATGCAAAGTTTATTTGCGCAAAAGCCAGATACGGCTATTCTGTACCAAACAAGATTTAATTGTGGCCTAGATGTGAAGAAATTGAAGAAAAGACAAAAACAACAAGGAGGGTCGAAAATAGAGAAGGATAATTAGCGTAATTCGGGGAGGCGTCACCCTTGTTCACCAAAAACAGTAAACCCCATGGGAAAGAAAAAGATCACGAGGTTGCCTCGGAGTCATGATACCAGTACTTACCTAAAGGTAAGTCCCTGAGGTCCCCTGATATAATTCCCAGGGGCAGGATGCCTTGCTATACCTACCAAGAAGCTGGGTACCCATTTTAGTAGCCTCTTACGACATTCATGTGCCACAGTGGGACTATTCTGTCATACCCGTTTGGTGTATGGGGAAGTTTGGAGAGGGAGGTGTGCCTGAAGTGGTCGTGATATTTGGTGTTTATGGTCGCGGACTCTCAATTTGCGTTATTTTTGTCCAAACGTCTCTTCAAGCGCTGATGCCACTAAAGACCCATCATATAGCGTGCCTGATACACATAGAAACTATAAATGTTCCAAATACTCTCATTGATATCGAGTAGCAGATTGGACAATAAAAGGCCAGTTCAGACATCGTTCTCGTCACTTTACCGATGTTCATACCATCCGTTAACAATACCTTTCGTTTTGCTTTAAAGTGTAACGTTAACAAGCTATAACCGAGTGCGTAATAAAAAACAATACATTTTGTGTTTTGTCTACACATCTTATAACTTGTTGGAATGATAAAATTGTTGAAAAATATAAATCCCATTAATTATCAGTTCAACTTTTGACCTATGAGTCAGAACGGAATTCGGTCTTAGTTTTAGAAATTGTTTCTTAACGTCATACAGGGCAAGGAAACTCAAGAGAGTAAAATGTGCATTCGAAGTATATCAAGAGGTCTTTAGTGCCATGAGGACTCAAATCCAATATTTGAATACTAGCGACTATAAAAGCAGTACCACTCGATTATTGAGTAATCACAAATCTTGTAATTTTGGGTTTTTTTTTTTGTTCAGTTTATATTAACTAAACAAAAAAACGTCGCTCTAGCAGCAACACGAGGGCTATTGGCGACGGACCTCGTAATTCTGAACCACGGTCAAGTGACGAGGACGACACCTGAGCTGGAACCCCCTCTCCTAACATCCACATCACGCCAACGGGAGGACTTTGGGCCCCGAACAGATTTAACGTGCATCAGCCCCGGCTACACGGCGGGTCTTTGGCGGCCAAGGATTGAACCCGCGAATGAACGAAAACCGCCGGCCGCTAGTCCACGACCTTGACCAATAGGTTACCGCGGCCCTGGAATATAAACATTTGAGCACATCTGGTCAAGAGAACTGTACTTCTGGTCTGAGATCTGAAGAATCTAAACCCTTGAGGGGTTTGGACACTTGAAACCTGCACGCCATAGATGTGACGAAACGCCATTCTTAATTTCAATACGGGAGTAATGTATTTCTAATATATTACTTTATTCTGTTGCATTTTTTCTAATTCTTGTGTAAGTTAAGCATAAAGTAGGCTTTTACACTTAGTAAAACAAGTTATTTGTAACTCGTGATCTTGCTTAATAATCTATTTTGACTTCAAGATTTGCGAGCTGATTCAAATTTTTATTTTTGAATTTTGTTTACTTATACAGATTTAACAATATACTTACGTATGTAAAAAAAAAAAGTATTTTTAAAATACCTCTATTAAACACATTAAGTAAATGTGATTCTTTAATATGTTATTTTATTAAATTTAATTTTATATAATGCTCATAAAATTTACTAATCTAACGTTATTTTGCCTTTGAAAAATAAAATATCCCTAATAAAAAATTAACGACCGCATCCGTCAGTCAACAAAGTTTAAAAGTAACTAGTTTGACATCATTTTTAACTGCTTATTCTATTAACTACGCAATTTTTGGCTATGAAGTGCATATCATTAAGAAGGAATTGTTGAAATTGCATTAGTGTTGTTTACCCAAGGCAGACAAGTCTTCAAAATTGTAGTATATGTTCCGTATTTCCAAACATAATATTGTGAATGACGACTTTAAAGTGCCCAAATAATCTCGGTTTATTCGTAAAATTTAATCGATTGCAAAATTTAGATATTCTACGACAACTTTTTAGATATCAAATTATGTATTTAACAAAATAGATATCAGTTCAATAATTTTTTAACAGAATAAAAATAGTTATTTTGACGAGAGTTGATTATGCAATAAATTTACCTTACATTTCAGACTGCCCACCAAAGAAGTTTGATAATTTTATTAACTTCGTTACAGAAAAATCTTATAAAAGTGTCTGGTTAAAATACTTATGCACTTCAGCAAGATACGAGATTCCTTTACAGTGTTGATGGTTACATTGCAGCTGTGAATATTTGTTAACTACGTATAATTTTTAGTCTATCATTTTACTTAGATTGTTCATGAAGTAATCGATTATGTCCATTAAAAGTAGGGAAGTACATATAGACATGAGAAATCGTATCATTGGGCTCCATAAGAATTGAAATTAATAACGAGAAATTGGTAAAATGATTAAATTACCATTTACAACTGTTGGTTACGCGAGAAAGTATGAAGAAATTGGAGGATGTTCATTAAAAATAAACCCAAACCAGGACATCCCATCAAATCAATACCGTGGCAAAAGCTGTGGTTCATATATTTTTAGAATATCATATAGGTTTATTTTATCAAGTTGCTGAAGACTTTGTAGCATCCAATGTCGGTAACATCTCAAACAATTCTCCACAATACTGGTCCCCCCCCAGGAAGAAGTAATTCATAAGTGAAACAAGCAGGGAGTAGAGAGTGAGTGACTGGAGTTTAATGAAGCAAGAACCAAAGCAGGCTATGCCACGCCAAACACTTGTTAAAAATCAAAATGTAAAAAATATTTAAAAATATAAACAAAAACAAAGTGAAAAAAGAAAAAAAAAAGTTAAGACATCAAATTTGGTGTAAAAGGCCAATATATTTTAAAAAGCAAATAAGTTATGGTGGTTATCCCCCCCACCAAGTCAGATAGGTTTAAGACTGGTGACTCAAAAAAATACAACGACGAGGATGAAACACAGGACACACAAATGTGATGAATCTTGTAAGGGATATGGTAGGAAGGATCCTTGGGAGCACCCTCTCCAAATAAGATGTCTATGGGTAAATAGAGTATGTCCAATGTGTAGGCGAGTCAATCTGACATCTGCTCTTCGCATGAGAAAAACAGGCCATTTTCCAATGATCGACTTCACCGAGTGCAGCTTGTTATGAGACTGAAGCCTCCATGATTCCTGCCATGACTGATGAATAATCATTAAAATGTGTCGTTGTATGTCCTCAAGTGAGACTGCGAGCTGCAGAGGGTTCGTTGCCGATCGTGCAGACGAGTCCGCTTGATCATTGCCTAAAATACCTACATGACTAGATAACAAGCAGGGAGTAAAACGCCCTGAATTTACACTTTGACTCACAGAAACTGAAATGGATTATTGTAAAAGAATCCTATTTCTACCGAGTGGACCAAACTTCGTGTTCCAAGCAGTCTGAAAATTTGACGTAAAAATTTAACTGCTTTAGAGTCGTCACGTGAAATCCCAATTTTCAAGCATTGTAGGGGAAATATAATGGTTTTATTGCCATTGCTTATTAACGCAACACTAAGAAGCTGTAGGAGGGCTACTGGCAACAAACTTCGCAATTTTGAGCGAGAGATTGAGAATTTTCAAGATTAAAATGCCAAATCTGGCTATGCGAAGCCAAACAAAAAGCAAATGTTAACTAAATGTTCGAAAAACATAAAATTGAACATTCAAAACTGAAAGTAGGATTGCTAGGATATCGCAGGGCGCATCACCTATGTGACCCCAAAAATATTCAGTCCATAGGAGTGTTTGCGAGAGAAAGTGATTTAATGGAGCAAGATATGGCAGTGATCTAGATGTTGAAAAAATGCTGAAAGACACAAAGTTTGACCAGGAGTGTCATAATTAGAAGGATCGCTAGGGCAAATCGGAGGCGAGTCATCCGCGTAAACGAAAAACAGTAAACCCCCCCAGAAAAGAGAAAAGATGACCATGGCGCCTCGAGGTCATGATGTCCATACCTACTTAAAGGCAAGCTCTTGATGTCCCTTGATATAATCCCCAGCTACAGGGTGCCGGCTATAAACCCAGACACTGGGTACCTATTTTTGTCGCCTCTTAATACAAAATACATAAGCTACAGAGGGACTATTCTTTTACAACCGGTCATCTCAATCTATGGGAGAGAAATTTGAACCATAATGTGACGAGAAGGATACTCGAGATAGCACCTCACTCTTCAACCTTATCCGTCACTCCAGAACTTGCTTGTATGCAACTTTCCAGACCTTTTCAAACGGTAGTATTTCACGCAATCGAAGAAAAAATTTTATTTGATGCATTCCTATTACTAATTGGAAATTCATACAAAAATGAAGTCAATGCGCGAGTTTTATTTTTTGTAAAACTGAAATTGTTTCCTAAAATGTTCAATACAAACGAGGTTTAAAGCATAGCAAATGAAAACATCTAAATTTTTTAAATGCATGAAATGTAACAAAACGTTAAACACAAAATTATTAAAAGGCTTTTATGTTAACTCTTATTGACAAATAGGTAAATGTTCCAAAAATGTAGTTTTATATTCTATTCAAAATTTGTATTAGAAACTTGAGAAAATTTAGATACTTATGCTTATATAAGGAATGATTGTATTTAGGGACACACATTTCAGGAAATAAATTTACGTACTACACTTTACTATAGCATAGTATTACTTCCCTCTGAGATGCTTTCAGTTTAGATAATTCATGAACAATTATTAAAGACACTCTTCTGTATCATTGAGGAATAAATAGAACCCCCCCCCCCTTCTAAAGCAGGTAGGAGCAATTACAAATAGCGTACAAGAGTTTTTCGGCAAGACCTTGAAAGGAAAATAAGGGCTAAAGATTTGAGAAAATCCATCGAAAGTTAAATCATTTTATTTTAAAATGTCAAGCATGTAAATATATACATGGTCCACAACATTAAATTCCTTCAAAGCTTCTTATACGTGTTAATGTTGGGAACTTTGGACGACAACAGCTAAATAAACCATCCAGTTTAATCAAGATGAGTACGATTAGAATTCCAGCGATGCTACGATTCATAAAGAGAACGTAGGTGAAAAACACAGGACAGATGCTGAAATCTTTATGTCCCATTACATTTGCAACTTCTAAAAGAGAAAGAACACATTAAGAGAATAATTATACAACACACTACAAATGCTCTTATTTAGTAAAATAGTATTCATGTCCTAGACTTAAAATATGGTGGTCCGTCCCTAATAATAGGGAGATAATTTAGTTTTAAAATTAATGGTAGATTTTTATGGCATTGGGGATAATTCACCCAGCAGTTCCAATTATTTAATTTACGAATTGTTACAAATTTACATTCACTGAACAATAGAAACATTGTCAACTCAAATTAGTGTTGAATGTTATTAACGCTCGAGTCATATGCTATGCTGCGATACACAAGGTGCAACAGATCTAGGCATTTTAAAAAGCGGAAAAAAACTAATAACAAAAAAAGGGTCGAAAGTAAAAGGTTTAACAGGGCATCCAGAAGTTACAAAAGACAGGTAATCGCATGGTATAGAAAGATCACTAGTATTCTTTGGGTTAAGTAGCATCTACACTGCTGGCCACACAAAATGCAACACCCTGAAGGAAGCATGCAAACCATGTGGAATTTATATCATGCGTTTGCGACGATGAGCTATCCATTGGCATAGCAGCGCAGACAAACATCACGGGCGACCGTAGCGCCATTCGAGAGCGCTATATAAGGGGAGAACAGATTGGCGATTTGAAGTACGGCAATTGTTTTTTCGTGCGTTTTTTTGCGTAAGCTGTTTTCCTATACCTCGTGTAAGACATCGAGCGTCTTTTGACCAAGTTTCTGAATTCGACCGAGGAAGAAGAGTAGTCTATAGGGATTGCGGATTATCCTTCAGAGAAATCGGTCTATGTGTTGGACGAAACCAAGCAACTGTGATGCAGACCTGTGATCGCTGGATGCAGGAGAGAACGACGGACCGACGGGGCTGATTGCACCCACCTCGTTGCATCACTGCCCGTGATAACAGGCAGATTGTGCGCATGGCAGTTATGGATAGCGCAGCCACATCACGAACCACGCACAACAGATTCAGTCTGCTACGCATCATTCGGTGTCCGCTCGTACCATTGGACGCCGTTTGCAGCAGAGTGGAATGTCCTCAAGGCGTACATTGCTTCGTTTACCCTTGACTCGAAACCACAGGTGTTTGCGCCGCCAATGGGGTGATAAACGGCGGACATGTACAATGGAATGGAACGACATTGTGTTTACTGACGAATACTGCTTCTGCCTGCAACATCACGATGGTCGGATTCGAGTTTGGAGATACCGTGGTGAGAAGCTGCTGAACTGTTGAGTTATGCATCACCACACTGGTCTTGCCCCGGTATCATGGTTTGGGGTAGTATTGGATTTCACTCCCGCACCCTTCTAGTACGCATTACTGGTACACTGAACAGCCAGCGCTACATCTGAGGTGTTGGAACCCATGGTCCTCGTGATGGCAACAGGATAATGCGTGACCACACGTGACACGCAATGCTCAAGAGTTCTTTACCCATCAGATTGAATTGCTTCCTTGACCTGTTTGTTCTCCCGATCTATCGCCAATCGAAAATGTGTGGTCCATGCTTGCACAACGACTGGCCCGGGATACACCACCCGCTGCTACACCAGATTAACTTTGGCAATATATGGAAGTCCCATGGACCGCTGTAGCCCAAGGATACATCCAAAGCCTCTTTGATTCTATGCCGAGAAGTGAGACAGCGGTTATCGTCAACAATGGCGGCTACACTAACTACTGATTTTGTCATCATCCTCACTTCGCAAGAGGCTGTAATTTTAATCGTTTAATCTTTGTATAACATGTTATCTGTTAAATAAATTTCCTGTGATATCTCTGATCCTTCTGGGTGTTGCATTTTGTTTGGCTAGCAGTGTATTTAAAGGCAAGCCTGAGGGCACCACTCGTTTAACCTTCTCGATTCGTTCGTACGACATATACGCTGACGTAATGAGCCGATTTCACCTTACAAGATGGTCAGAAGTATCAGTTAACTTTAACCAGTTTTCCTCGTGAATCACAGAAAAATTTTAAACGTTGCAGTATTGTCGGTGCCAAAATTGGATAGTTCCATTATCTCTCAAAAGCCTCTTGTTAACTTACCTTATTTGTTTGATTGGTTGGATTTATTAAAGAAAATGATAAATCTTCGACAAGAAAAAAGGAGCCGATTTTAAGCAATATTTATAAAAAAGATCCTAATTTTTCTAAATTAAAAACAATTTAAGCCTAATTTTTATTTTGGGATATTTATATATTTATGTACCTGTAAAAAAAGAAAAAAAAACATTTACAAACAATTATTTATAAGCATTTAATAATCAATAGCCCTGTTTACAATGTTATGAACTAGCCTTTAGGTACATCTTGCATAAAATCTGCTGCTTTCACAGCTTTAAGAATGTGCAGAGTTCTAAACAATCTATACATTAAACTTAATGCAAATTTCTAAAATTAAAATTAGTAAAATTTAAAAATGTTTAAATTTTGATTCCAATTTGCTGCAAGTTTTTTTACATAAAAACTTTTGTTTTATCTAAATTTTTAGATCATTTATTACAAAAAGAAAATTAATTTCACCGCGTAGAAAATAGATTCATTACATAATGTGTAAATATTCAGTTTAATAGAAATAGATTGAGAAAACCCAAGATCAAAAACTCAAACAATTTTTCTATCATAATTTAAAAATTTATTTTTACTTTTGAATTCCAAGAAAACACAATGAGAAAAACTCGAATAAAAAATATTTTTCACCATATTTACAATATAATATTTTTAATGCAATCCAGCCCTGTATAATAATTATAACTGGATACTTCTGCATTTTATCAGTTAATTGTTTTGAAATTTTATATTTCTGGCTTATTTAGAAGTAATTTGAATTACTATCTTTACTTCATATTTATGTCATAGACAATTCCCAGCATCATCCATACAAAATACAAATATTTTATACTTGTACCTAATAATATTTTCCTTTACATTTTTTCTATAAGGAACATTTAGGACTTATGCCTACAAAATACAAGATATATTTGAAGAAAAGTGTTCCCGAAATTTTATCGTACCTCCATAAAACTGATTTAAAGGAAATACGAATTATATTGTCTACAATTTCCAAAATAATCCAGTACTATATTCTAACTAAATAGATTGCTCTAAATTATTTTGTTTTTAATTCTAGATTCTTTGCGAAACTGAAATAATTCAGAAAGCTTCTAAACTCTTGTCAATGTTTCGTAATGACTTTCTCGTATAATTGCGAGGCTTTACTCCCATTTCTGCTAATACCTTCAACCTACTTTGAGCACCATCATTGAAGGATATTTCAGCATCCATTACACCTATTTTCATTGTTATGCTCATAAAGGTTGTTTTTAGTAAACAATCCCATATGCAATAGTTGAGATTTTCATTGGGTTTTACCATGAATACACCTCTAATAATTTTATCACTTAAATATAGGCTATACAGCGAGAATTACAGATTCAGGAAGTGAATGTTTATGCAAATAAGTATTTCCCAATAATAAAGCTTTATTATACATACACCATGTATCCGAACTTGACGGGCATAATCCATGCTGTGGGTTAGCATTGTAAATAGTTTATGAAAATAAATTGACCATAGAGCTTCAGCCATCAGATATGGGGCGTTTTATGTTTCAATGAACAGCCAAGCCATAGTATCTTCGAGAAAACAGAATTTCATTACCCATAAGTTTTCCGCGCCAGAGATACTTTTGCTATGAGAAAGCTTGCGATATTTCACAATATTTCTCAACACTCGCAACCTACCACCCATTAGTTTCTGCACATGTCCAGGACCACTAAGCTACTATGACCCTCATTTTTTGGAACTGGGGCATCCAAAATCTTCAGATAACAGGAACTAAGAATAAAATTGCGAGTGTAGTGGATGGAATTACAGTCTGCAAGAAATTAGTGTAAGGCAACTGACACGCAATGTACTGCGACAAAAGAGTTACAGTGCTAATTGCAGCACATTGCAACCAAGATTGTCGCAAAATTTATTTGTAAGCGCTACAAAATTGATTTTAAAAATGAAGTTTAATAGAAAGCGACCAGAGTGAGTGAATGTAAAGTTTATTGGCGCAAAAGCCAGATATGGCAATGCTGCGCCAAGCAAGATTCAACAGTGGTCTAGACGTAAAGTTAAAAAAAGATAAAGTTGTTGATAAGCAGGAGGGTCAAAAGTAGAGAAGGATCGCTTGGGTATCCCGAGAATGCGTCACCCGTGTTTAAAAAAGGCAGTAAACCCCATGGAAAAGATAAAGACCACTAGGGTGCATCAGGGTCATGATGCCTGAAGGGAATACCCTGTCGTCCCCTTATATATTCCCCAGGGGCAGGGTGCCTTGCCATACCTACCCAGACGCTGGGTTCCCATTTTAGTCGCCTCTTACGACATGCATGAGCTACAGTGGGACTATTCTGTCATTCCCGGTCACCACACGGGTCATAGAAAGCGACCAACAAGTGTCCCTTCGATTTCGCTGCCAAAAGTGTTTGATAAACTAGCGATATTGAATATCTGAAGAGTTAAAAACTGCAGTCTGCAAGTTGAGGTATCTTGATGTAGATTGCATGCTTTTTATGAGGCATAAGCCGCACGACACCATGGTATCCAACATGGCTCAA
>BMAW01061194.1:0-19845 GCA_019974015.1 Nephila pilipes
TTTACCTTCGCTATGCCACTGCGGTTAGCTATATACTTACTTCCAAGCTCAACCATTTCTGGTTGTTAAAAAAGTTTCATAAATATCGGGAGAGGCAAAAAGTACATCTCAGGAAATAAAGAGAGTAAAATTTTCTGGCATTAGACTTATTTTTGAAAAAAATGCTATTTTTTTTTCGTCTTATACTACGAGTATTTGTATGTTTTTGTGGCTATGTTATTTTCAAATAAAAAAAAAGTTGCCTTTCATTTAGATAAAATCGCCAACAAATAATTGCATTTTTATGCTAAATTCTTAAAAATCTTATATTGATGAATTTTGCACCTGACGTACGAAAAAAAATCCAAAATGTACCCTGGAAACAAAATCAGAATAGAGTAGAATAACATGCATACAAAAATAACATTGAAAGAAGATTATTAATTTTATCTTCGAACTTACATTTTAGAAGGTTTGAATACAACATATATAATTACCACATATCTTATGCAAGACAACAACTCAATGGTAATTATGTGCTAGCTTCCGATAGGGTTACCAAATTTATTTCTATCTCGTCGTTGGCGTCTGAAATGTTACGTTATTGTGATTTGATTGGAAAACATTCTATCCGCTTTTCCTATTTGGCAATATTTTCACCGCCCTATTCATGACATGTTGGAATGTTACAGAACTTCTTTTTTTTTTTTTTTTTTTTTCTTCATTTTTGTTTATACAAGGAATGCGTCCGCGGTAGTCTAGTGGTCGCAATCCCTGACTCGGGGTAGGCGATTTTCGTCGAGTCACAAGTTCGAACTCTGAGGCCACTAAGAACAAGCCATGTAGCCGGGGCTGATGCATATTAAATCTGTCATGGCTCAAAATCCTCCCGTTAGCGTGGAATAGAAGTTTGGATAGGAGGTGCCAGCTTAAGTGTCGTCCTCGTCACTTGACCGAGGTTTACGACGTCAATAAAACAATCACAAAAATATCACATGTCTTCGGAATTTGAATTTGGAACATATTTTTGAAAGAAAAGAAAACGCACTTTCAATTTATGTATGGATTGGCTTATATTCCGAAACATATGTTACTTCAAAACATACGTTTCATTTTTTGGAAGAACGTATCTTTCTGCTGCACTAAACAAAAATAATCTCTAGTGAGGATAATTTATGAGTTTGATCATAACAAAAGAGCAAAACAATAAAAGATGAATTAATAACAATGAGAGAAGTACATAATTAAGGATAGATACAAAATCTTATTTCTACCAATTCAATTTGATAGAAAAGTTGTCGATTTCCCAATAAAAATTGGTAGGGAAGGTCCTCTGAATCCTGTAAGTAAGAGCAAGGCCTCGCGTCTTGTATTTCAGGTATACAAGTCTTGATTCCAACACTAGAAAAAATGGAATCTGTTACATATTAAATGAATTTATGTATAACATTTTCCGGGCCTGATGTGAACTTTTTAAAAGAGAAGTACCTGATCAGATGTAGTCCTCTTCAATCCAGTAGAAAAATCGAAGTGGAACATCATTATATTACTTGAGATGTATCACCAAAAGTTCTAAATAATGTCGTAAAATGCTTCAAATTCAGTCATTCAATGGTATAAATGGGTGGTAGTGACACGAAATAAAAACACGTAGAACTGTATAATGACTTAGAGGGTTCTTAACGATATCGTGTTAGAAATACAATCGCAAACAAAATTTTAAAATACAAAATTGTTGTTGATAATATAAAACAAAAGTAATGTAAGTGATTAAATGCAATACATATAACATTGTATACAAGAGTTAAATTAAAAGTTTGCTGCATGCAACGTAGTCTGACCATAAAAACTTTTCATTTATTTAAACGAAATAAAAAAAAATAGGAATAAAATATATGTGACATAATCTTTAAACTATTATTGGAAATAAGGGAAAACTGCCTCATTACTGCCTTCAGCAATCATGATTCCCAATTACAACAAATATCAATGAGTCAACAAGTTTGCGAAATAGGTTTAAAGGTAAGTTAATTTAAAATCAATGTTTTCAATCGATGTCTGTAGCTCTGAAATCCATTACCGTAAATGCCTTAACTACATATCGTCATATATTCTGTATGGGGCTCGTATCCGGACTCCTGATTGTAAAATCCAATGTTGACGTGCTATCCATTTCTAACCACACAGGTGTAGAGATGGAAAGACGTATAAATGCAATGTCTTCAAAAACACCCATTGCTGACCACTGATAACTAATCAGGCAGTAAATGCTCACCAGGCGTATCTTGGTAATGAATGGGGCTCATTCATCCAATGTCCACTTGATCATCATATCCGAAAGCAGTGCATACCATTACAGAGCCCCTTCTGTATTGTATTCGAGATGAAAGATGTTTGTGTGTGCGTCATCCTTTAAATAATAGTATATCCAATCAGGATCATTCTCGTTAAACATTTTTTCATGTGAAACATTGCATTTTTCCACTTATCACTCCAAGGAATATGATTTCGAGCAATCGCAAAACGAACCTGATCGAAAAGGGGTGGTCTTCTCGCCATTTTCCTCAAATAAGAACAAAATCTATTGTAAGCCGAAATTGAACTAGATTAATTATGACTGTTAATTTTAACTTTTGTTTACACAGACATATAAAATGATCAAATAAGAATATCAAGAGTACTGAAATTGAAGAAGTCAGAAATAAAATGAAAACTCAAACTCTTCTTTAGCATCCAAATTTTGCATAATTATTATTTTTTTATTTAACCGTTTAAAACGACTTTTAAAAATCCAACATGTGTATGCATAAAATAAAAACAGTAATTATAAATATCACACTTAAATTTTGAAAATTACAATTCTTTTTCCTCCATATGTATGGATTTAATATGTAAGATTTCTAATTCACTTCACCTTTTAAGCAATGTAGGAAATTATTCGAAAATAATATGTAAGTATTCTACCGTTATTTTTCAAGGATATGAAATATTATCCGAATTTTCAATAGAGAGTGTTATGGTAGCTAAAAGAAGACCACTATTTTAAAATATTATACAAATGTATTAACATTTCTCGTTTGATAAATATTTTATAGTGAGTTTATTTCTAAATACATTCTTTAGAGGATATTAACATTATGAGTTCTATTTTTAGAATTTCCAAAATTATGAAGCGATTTCAGAATCTTTAATAAATATTTGTTCAAACATTCAATATCACATTAAAGATGTTGCAAATAAGTTTTCCAATATTTTGTCAATGTTTAAAGCACCCATTTTACCTTGAGAAACATCTTAAATAAAGCATTTGGAAGAACAAAATCTCAAACATTCCCGGAATCTCATATTAATATTTAAGAAACAAAATAAATTTTATCAAAGTAATCAATATGAAATTACTTTATATCGTAAGATTGCTAAGTTAATAAAGAATATCAGAACCTGTAACAAAAAGTTATTTGATTAAAATGTATCATTCTTCTTGAAGAGTTATTTTTTTTTTGTCCCTTGAAGTATTTTCAGGATTTTTTCATTTTGAATTCTAAAAAAAAGTTAGATTAATCTAACAATACTTCTTTCATACAGATATCAAAGCATTATATCGAAGTAAAGTTATTTTGTACCTTTCCAACTGATATATAAATTGTTATGTAGTCTGAAAACATGTGTTAGAATCGATTAATCATCAATCAACGACTGGAATGTTGTTTACAAATACCTCTGGAAGTTCCTGCCATCTCATGTTTCCAAACGGAATCAATCTGTTGTTATTGACTTCATGCTGAAAACAAACTAGTGGCCATATACAATGAATTTATTTCAAAATAACATTAGACGTAAGGAACTCATTGTCCATTTTTTTTTATATCTTTCTTGGTATTTCGTAGTTGATTAGTCAGAATTTTGATATTAAGTCTAATTTTATATAATTTGACTTCATTTTCAGATTGAATACCCTATTTTGTCTAAACTCTCTCGGTATCAGCTGTCCTATAAATACAAGTGTCGTTTTTCGTTCAACCTTCGCCAGAGCTGCTAAATAATCAGATAAGTGGTAAGAGGTGTAGATGATAAGTGGTAAAATGGTGAGTGTACATCTCTCTTAAATTATAATCTCTGCTTTTACCAACACCGTCTCGCTATTTTAAACTGAGCAGTGGGCTCGTAAACATAGGTGTAAAAGGGATGCTTCCATCAAGTATGAGTTGCGTTAGTGTTATTCTCTTTCTTCAAACAGAAAGGAATATTGATGCAGAATTCCACCGAAAAATTAAATGAGTATATAGTGAAAACAAAATAAATGATGATGTTATGAGTGAATGGCGTAGAGAATCCAAAGACGGGTGGAACCAATATTCCCGATGAAAGCAGAAAAAAATACAAGTCTTTTCAAATAAACCTTAAGCAGCAGGAAAATTATGGCTACAAGTTTTGGACCAAAAAGGTGTCTTGCTTGTTGAGTTAATGATTGATAATAAATTGATGATTCATAATAAAAAAAATTGATTGATATGTTACTTATGAATATCGTACTTATAGAAACACGAAGGCTATTGGCAAATCACAAGAGGAGACCGATCTCGCCTACAAGGATTTGGAACCAAAAAGTGCCTCCCCCAAGAAAGATTCCTCAGCACTTGTAAGCTTTATTTGTCTGTCAAAAATACATTACATGTGCAGCAATGTAACATAACTCAATAATAGAAACTTACATATAAAGCCGATTCTAAACACAAAAAAGAGATGATACAAGAATTAGAAAATACTTCAGAAAAAATAAGAGATATTGTGCAATACTAATTATATGTTACATAATAACTACAGTAATGCAAAGATGTCTTCCTCAAAGAGAACAATATAATAATTTGGCAACACTATTGATGGTGGACTTCATAATTTTGAGTCACGTTCAAGTGACGAAGACACCAGAATTGCCAACTCACTCTCTCAGAACATCACATCACGCCAAAGGGAGGACTTGAAGCATCGACAGAATTAAAGCGTATCAATCCTACTACATGGAGGGTCTTCACTGGCAACAGGATTCGAAGCCAGAATTCGCCGGAAACAAAGCTGGCTGTGAGTTTGATACCATAACCACTGAACTACGATGGCCCTCAGAAAAAAGGAAAAAGAACGTGAATGATGAAAGTTCGTTTGTTGTATTACTATGCATCATCCCATACAGTCAACTCCATAAAGCAACTCTTGAATGTAATCGGTTGATAGGTCATCAACTATCCCTAGCAGAGCCTTGATTTGGCCCCTCAAGATGAAGAAGTCGTTTAAGAAATAAAAAAAAGTCTGAAGTCGTTGAAGGAAGGAAAAATGTTTTGGGGCCACCGATGAATTCCAGGGTACAATCAAATAATGATCGAAATAGGCGAAAGATTTTTTTTTAAGACAAAAACATAAAAAAAAATTCTCACATTCTATCGGCTCACGAACTGCATTGTTGAGGAAGGTGACTACGTTGAAAAATGGCGTGTAATGCTCATAAGGGAATTTGTAAATTGTTCAAAACTATATTATCTTTTCAATTTTTAAGAAATTTATTTTTCTTATTCTCTGGACATCACTCGTAATCTACAAAATATTCATAATATGTATTCGTTTTTCTATCTGTAAAGCTATTTAAATTTAAGACAAGGTTTATATTTCAAAATAAGTGTAAAAATATTTTAAAGAACTGTTACTGTAAAAATATTTTAAAGGACTGTTACTTTGTTAACTGTTATATATCTTAAAAAATAATCCATTCACATTATAATTATTGTTGAAAAAGCTTCATTTAAAAAAAAAGAATTAAAACTGACAATAGAATTAAATTTGTTCGTATAAATTATATTTTTATGTGTAACATAGAAATTGTACGAAATACAAAAAGAACATCAGAATTGTTAATATATTGCACTTTTCATCGCTGTCTTAAATGAAAAGTATAATATAATGAAACAAATATGCGGGGGAAAAAGAAATTTGTATAAATTATATTTTATAATATTTCTTGAGAACAAGAAATATCCCAAAATTTTAAATATTTTACTTCATTTTGACATTGGCTTAAGTTTCTCTTACTCAAGAATTAAATGGCTATGTAGTAGAATACAAGAAATCAATGCTTATTTAGAAAATGTAGTGATTTCTAATTTTATTTAAGTATAGGATTAATTAATGCGAATTACTTTGATGACACAAATTTTATTTAGACAAATCATAGCCTTTAACCTCCAAAGTGTTAGATTTTTCGAAAACATATATGTTAGAGCTTTATCTTGTTCTGAACATTTTTGTGCCAAAGGCGTAACGATGCAAGTAAAAATTTTGGAATCATCGAGAAAAAACTAATTGATGTTTAACTATTTTTTCCTACTATAATTTTATATATATTTTCTCAAAAAAAATGGATTTCTCTTAAGCCGTTAATCATATTAAATTGAAAAATCATATACATGTTCAAAATAAATCTCTTTATGACTTATACATCAATTTTCAAAAAGGTTATTTGCAGAAAAAAGTTATATGAATTCTAATTTGATTTTTTTCTAAAAATTTCATAATTTTCTAAATAGATGAATTTAAAAATATATTTTCTCTAAATTTAAAAAAAAAAAAGGTATGAATAAATTCAAAATCGAAATTTTTTCTCTTAAATAATGTACTTTTTAAAGTATTTAATCAAAGTCATAATTCAGAATCCTATATTCGCAGTGAAATACTGATTTTGGTAACTTTGAAAAGACATTTAAATTTCTTATATTTCTTTAATTTCATTCATTTATATTTCTTATATAAATACATTTACATATTTCTTATATAAATACATTTACATATTTCTTATACTTCTTATATAAATACATTTATATTTCTTAAATTTCTTATATAAATACATTTATATTTCTTAAATTTCTTATATAAATACATTTATATTTCTTAAATTTCTTATATAAATACATTTATATTTCTTAAATTTCTTATATAATTACATTTATATTTCTTAAATTTCTTATATAAATACATTTATATTTCTTAAATTTCTTATATAATTACATTTATATTTCTTAAATTTCTTATATAAATACATTTATATTTCTTAAATTTCTTATATAAATACATTTATATTTCTTATATAAATACATTTATATTTCTTATATTAATACATTTATATTTTTCTTATACTTCTTATGTAAATACATTTATATTTCTTAAATTTCTTATATAAATACATTTATATTTCTTAAATTTCTTATATAAATACCTTTATATTTCTTAAATAAATACATTTATATTTCTTATATTTCTTTAGCTTAAAGAAACATAAATTTTATTTAAGCTTTGCAAAATTTCTATAAAGTACATGAATATATGAAATTAGATGTAAATGCATATGACTATCATGTGGTAAATGGTTCATTTTGTTTTTTTTATTGGCAAGTTATACATTTTTCGAAAAATGACGTTTTTTTTTACATTCACGGATAATAGTTAAGGTGGTTGAAACCCCTTAATAAATCTGTGCATAGATGATATTGTATAATTCTTAAGAAGAGAAGAGAAAAGTAAATTTAACTTTTCCTCCTTTAAAAAGAAGTAATCCTTGAAATTCACTATGTGAAGGAACCTCATTTTAATGCATTCCTCTTTTTAATGACATTATCAATCCTTATTAAAATTTTAATCCAAGATTAGAACTGTTACCCATTATGTAAACAGTAATTTTAAAAATACGCCGTTAAAAATTATTTCAAAGAATATTTTAATAAAAGTCCTCCATTAGAAGGAAGAAAAAAAATATGTTTCTTAAATAGTTTTTTTGTTAATCTATGATATATATCTTATAGATCTTATATCTTATCCCTCAAAGTTTTAATGTATTATTAATTTAGATAATAATTTATTGAGGATTATACCTAAGATGTATACTCAACTCAAAAATATGTGCAAAAATAATTATAGTTTTATCCTGACTTTTATAGAGATTAATTTGTATCTTCATTTTGCTAAATATTTTAATTTGAAGTTATTATTTAATTTTTCTTATCACACCTTAGAGTAAAACTCATGTATCTTATGCATTCCGCTGCTCTATCTACGCTTATAAAATTGTATTGAAACATTCATGACATCTTCAATACATAAAATGTTTCTTTCTTTATTTTTGTAACAATACATTGTTTAAAGTTTTTATGTGATATTTGTAGGATATCACGGGTACAAAAAATATAAACAACTTTCAAACTACTTGAGGTGAGCATACATATAGAAAAAGATGATGACCATGAAAAACATATTAAACTTTTAAAATGTATAGCCAACTTTTTGAATGTTCACATAAATAATTTTTTCTTTTAAATTTCATATTACAAGAGCTTTGACTGCCCCACAGGCCCCATTCTGAAAAAAATACGGATGGTTTTTACATGATTGTTAAAATATTACTTTTCTTCAATAAAGCGTGTTTTCCCCCTTTTTTGTTCTTAGACCATTCCAGTTGTAAATAAAACTCCCCGAAGATGATCATACACTAGAAAACTCTAAATATCTAGCAGAAGCAACAAATATATAGAAAAACTGTTCTACGTTTTAGTTTTCTTAAAAACAAAAATATAAACAGCAATCATTTTCAGATATCTTTGGTGCCTGGGGTTGTATTTACTTTGACAAATAAACGGTTTCTTTGAATAAGAAATCACAGAAGTAATGTAAATTGATTACCTCGTGTGGTTAACATCTAACATTTTTTGCACCATATTGTAACAGAATCTCCCTCCGACATACGATTGAGGAACTTGCATGATAAATATTTATTATAATCTTAATGGATAATAAATTGGATTAAGAGATATTGAAAAATATTTATTATCAGCAAAAAAAATTAATAAGTTTTAAAATAAATTTGTTGCGGAAATATTTTGATCATGAAAAACCATAACTTTATACCGACAAAAAGTCAAGTGGCCGTGGTAGCCTAGTAGTCATGACCATGAGCTTGCAGCCGGCGTTGTTCCGTCGAGTCGTGGGTTTCAGTCCAGACACCGTTAAACACCGCCGTATACATCGGCTAAAACACGCTTTGTATTTCCAAGTCTCCATGTCCTGAGAATGTGGAGAGGAAGTTAGGAGAACGTGGTGCCAATTGATGTGTTTTCTTCGTCACTTGGCTGTAGTCCATCGAATCTGATGAGAAGTACAATTCTACAGAAGATAAACTTGTGACTAAACAAGTTTTTTTTTATCGGGAAAGAGAGGATAAACAAGTAGCAGAACCTTTTAGAACAAGTAGCAGAACAAGGTAAACAAGTAGAAAACCCTTTTCGAGTTCACAAAGTATCCCACACTGTTATAAGAAAATTATCTGACAACACATATTTATCCAAGCATGTGACCTTATTAAACGATGCATGGAAAATAATATTTGATAATTCAAAAATTGAAATAATTTTACAAAGTTCCAATTCATGTGTAGAAAATATTTTCTGGAAACTTCAAAACAGAAAGAAATGCTCAATTCTTCCTGAAAGAATTTTGTACTTTTCTAGGATTGTTGTTCATAGCTGGATTAATTTTTAGATTATCACTAAATTATCATTTCACATAACAAGGGTTGTAATTATCAGTAATTGCAAGATTTTCATTGTAATAAGTGTTTCATAATTATATTATTAAACATGCCTGGGATTTTAGAACACCCTTATGTTACAATTCATAGTTCTTATACTACCCATCATGGTCTTCCTGGGTTGATTGATTTATTGGTTTTTATTAACGTAGCACAAGAAGCAGCACGAGGGCTACCTGCGAAGGACCTCATAATTTTGAGCCTCGGTCAAATCGCGAGGTTAACACCTGAGCTATCACTCGTCTCTCCTAACTTCCACACCACACCAATGGGAGGACTTTGAACCCCTACAGATATAACGTGCATCAACCCCAAGTACATGGTGGGTCTTTAGAGGCATCAAGACTAGCACCCATGAATCGACAAAAAAAACCCTGGTAATTAGTCGGTGATCATGACCACTGGTCTACCGTGCCCAATGCATTTCTGGAATAACAAAACATTATCAGAATTATTTAAAAACCAGAAAAACACAAACAGCTAACAGCCAGCATTTTTTAATACCTTGATTTCATCCGGCTTAAATTAGACTCCTTTAGTTTAATTTTGAGCTTTAAGAATTTAATACCATAAGAAGCAATATCGTTCTACTTTCATATTCGTATAGAATAAAAATCATAATAGATATCTAGTCATTTTTACTAAGTTGTGGTCAGTCAAGTTCGTGCAGAACCACTCTATCGCTTTGAAAATAATGGAATCGTTTGGGACAATTGGATATATTTACGATTTTCTTCTCTTGTTGTATTTTAAAGCTTCATAGCCACGAAGAACATAACAACGGTTATTTAATTATTTTTCCTCTTATTTTCACTTAACAGAAGCTACGAGTTATTGCTCCCTCCCTTGATAGACGCTTTCCAAAAGTTCTTGAACATTTACCACATACGTACACGAATAATGGAAAATAAGATTGGGGGAAGGAGGAGGAAAAACACCAGTTAATTAGGGAGAGAAAAAAAAATCCTACCATTAAAAATTATTTTATTCCTCAGAATGGAATTGTGAGTACAAATTTTGTGAGAGCCATCAGTGCATTACACAATATTAAACAGAATAGATGTCTCTGCATCAGCACTCTTCCCTCTTCTTCAAGAAGGTTACTTGTTTGCTTTTGTAACAGTTGTTTCATTAAGATAAGCACCTTTCTAGTTTTTAGAAAGGAACTAGATAGAAGTGAGGAAATTGTTTTCGTTCAAAAAAATAAAAACTAATTTTTCACTCTCTGCATGCCCTTTTAAGACAGTGATTAAATGTTTTTACAACACACATATTAAAGACAATTAGTAAGGCATAAATAATGTCGAATATTGTGGTGAAGAATACACTCCTACAATACATATTATCTCAAACATTGTAGTGATACTCGTTTTCTGGATATCGCGTAAGAGCCGGATTCAACTCTTTCGCCATAAATCTACATTTATTCATTCGCAGTATCCTATTAAACTTTAATCCGCAGGTTTCGTTCAACCACTGTCTGTAGATGAAATCATCCTATGAGCCCGAAGTTGTTCTCAAGAGCTTATTCAAAAGGAGGCAATAATGGATGTGAAATGTATTCTGGAATCTTTCGTTTAAACAATCCTAACAGTAGATAAATTTTGAGTAATCACCCGAATTTTGTTTACGTTCACCAGTTGCCCCAAATTTTAGTTTATTACAATAGTAAAAATATTATACTGGTTATCAATGGTTTATGGAAATTGAAATGCAATAAATTCCATTTGATTAACTGTGAGGAAATTTCAACCAACCAGGAGTTAATACTTCTGGCTTACGAATTTAACGTTGTCAAATAATTTATTTTCTATACAACGTCAATTAGCGACACAGAATTTATGTCTCATCGTTCCAAATTCCATTCAATGTGTCATTGCTATCATCTATTATAATAAATGAGGTACATTACATTCAATATATGATATACATATCTGAATTCCTACATACATCACCAGTAGAAATCACCTGGTTATGATTAATTTCAGTACGTTTCATTACAGATGTTATAATTATTAATGTAGCATATAATTGCATAGATATTACAATTAGAGAACATTTAAAGCAATGGACTGAATTAAGAATTAGTAAAGTAATCAAAACAAGTATTTGGGCTTTAATAGAGTAAAATTACTTCAATGAAAAAATAAGGGGGAATGAAAATGAAGAATTTAGAACAATGAATTTCAAAATGCTCTTTCAATCTACCTTCAGGGCATCACTACATTATATGGGGGATTGGCGGAATAAAATACCGAATTTAAGACTTTATTTCAGAAATATATGTTTTAAAATTATTTGTAGAGTTAAGGGTTTTTTTTGTATGAGCCTAATAATGATATGTTAATCATTTTATTGATCTATAAATATATTTTTTAGTCAAAAATTTTTTCTTCCGTTTATTTTCTTCTTTTTTATTTTTGTTCTCTTTTTGTACGTTCTATCCGTTTTATAACACCCAACCAAATCCTACCAATCAATTTTTATGCAGGTATTAACTATAACCGACACTCTAGCTGTATGACTTCCGTTTCGCAATGTAATGTACATAACACTATAGTCCCGGGACTGTTTTAAATCACTGTGTGAACAGAGTTTTGGGGATTTTCCGTTCTTCTCAAGCATAAAAGCCAATGCTGGCTGTTGGTCATTATCGTCTCTTTTATCTTTCTGCTTCGATAGCTGACACGTTTCTTTTATCCTGATTTGCCTTGCTTGTATTGTAATGTTCCCTTGTAAACTGTTTTCAATATGAATCAGCTATGTTAATTTGCAAAATGATAGAAAGCTTCCAAGAAAACTATAACCACAAAAAACACAATCAGAGACTGACTTTAATGTTTGAAACGACAAGATAACTTAATTCTTTACACCCACGCTAGCCTTCACTTGAATTTCAATTAACTATCCCTTAGCAATGTCCTTTGCATCACACTAGAAGAAGTTAAGGATCAAAACAATTGAAATACGAGTGAGCGCATTACTTTACATGTTTACTCACGATGAATATAGTCTATTACACAACTAAAATCCTACAGAGAAAAATTCAATTCGCTTTGTAAATCATAAAACGTTTAGCACGAAAACAATTATCCGATGAATAAATTTGCCCTTTATGATAAGATATAGTGAATTATTATTAGTGTAAATAAAATTCCTTCATTTAATCTACAAATATATTAACATTCCTTCAACCAGCTCATCCAATTCAATTTTATCTTTTCCTCAACCAAACTAATCCATAACTGATGCATAACACACGAATAAAAAAGGAAATCAATTATGGGATTTTGAAAGTGCTTTCGAAAAATTATATTCTTACAGCAGTGCGCTTTCAGATCGATGGTTTACATTGCAATATTGAATTTTATGTTACGATTTCTCAGATGTTAAATATTACTCTGGTTAGTTAAATGATCAGAAGAGTTATATTTAACATGTAGTTCAGATGTTAAATATTACTCTAATTAGTTTATGTAATTAATTTTTTTTCATATTATCCTGTAAAATATTCACAAGGGAAAACTTTATCTCACTAATTAAGTTTATCCATGGAAATATAATGTTTGGTTAGTTTTCTCCCGTAGATATCATCTGCCTTTTTAAGAGGGAAATGTCCTTAAATTTCTTGATATATCTAGAGGGAAATGTCCTTTAACTTCATGATGAGTTGCGAAAAAGGATGTTTCGCAACTTATTGGTAAAAATTTCAGGAGTTATAGAAAATATCTAAAGAAATCTGAAATCTAATATAATCATCTTCAAAACTTAGACGAAAAATTTCAATCTATACAAATGATTGGCAAATGTTTCTTTAACCTGTAGAACTCGGCGGTACATATGCCGTACCAAAATTTTTTTTTGCTCTCGCTTCGGCTCCGGTACTACTGTTGTACCAAGCTATCTAGAGAGAGTTCTTTCCCCCTTTTTTTTCAGCACACCCTTTTACGACTTTCCTTGTCTTTTTTTTACGATTTTGCTTCTATTGTCCGCTATTGGGTGGGGACATTTTTCGCCAACGTTATCAGTTGTTCACAAATTCCTTATCATTGGCGACATTTAGGAACAACCAGTTTCGAAAGAATACTTTATTCAATGAATTAACGTTGTCTATGAACGCTAGATATTTCTTTTCTCTTTTTTTTTCTTCGGTTTTTTAAAATGCCTCGAAAATTTCTCACAGAAATAGAGATTAAGAATTTAATGAGAGATTTAGGTGAAGAAAATTTTGATGATAGTGATTCAGATTGGGGAGATGAATTAGAAAACAGTATTTTTGAAGATAACGAGATTGATTTAGATGTATCAACTAATTTTGAGGAGACAGTAGATAACTCATTTTCATGGAAAGAGGTAGAAGGCTCGGAAACGATAATAAATATTAAAAAAACTAAAAAAAAAAAAGAAAAGAAAAAATTAATACATTTTTTTCCTTTAAGATTAAAGATTTATAAGAAGATTTGATATTAAAAAAACTGTTACATATTATTTTCATTGAAATATATGAATGAATTGAAAGTTTTTCTTTTTCTTGTTGTACTTAAGATTTACTCAGTAGCTTTGAAACGTATTCAATTAAGCTGACAATTATTTTTTAAATTTCACTTGATAACATTTAAACACAAAAGGTAGTCAAGTATTGATTTCGCAAACCCTTAGCCAGGGTTGAGTCATGAGTTCGAGTCCCGTTCAATTGAAAACCGGCTGTGAAATCTGTCGAGATTCTAAGTCATTATGTAATGTGGTGTGGTGTGGAAGTTTAGTGAGTGGGTGCTGCCCCATTGCTTGACCGAGGTTGAAATTTACGAAGTCCATCACCATTTGCCTTCCTATTGCTTTGGAATGCGATGTTACTATAAAATCAAATAAAATTGATTACAAAATATTCGGTGTACATTGATTTTTTTTTTTTTGTGCATTAAAAGGGCGTAAATATGAAAAGTAAAATCATATTGTTCTTAAAGTTTTTCCTTCTTTTACATATTTCGTCGAACAATTTTGAAAACATGACGCATTATTTTTAATTACATGGTTTCAATATGGTAGTTAAATGTGTAAGTTGCAATAATGAGAACATAGTGTATATATATATATATATATATATATATATATATAATTATTACAAGGAGCTTATGATTGAACTATCGTACTCTCAGAGAGTATAGTCATGTGATTACAGAAACTTTTAATTTAATATTGTTTGAACGTACTTGCTTCTAGAAAATATTTTAGTGATATGGTATAGCTGTCGCTTTCTTTCTTTCTTTTTTTTTTTTTGAAAACTTTAATTTACATAATACTCGACTTTAAGTTATGATAATTTTTTCAAAATTTAAAACTATCAAGGAACATGAAAACATTTCATAAAAATAGAATAAATTTTTAAAAATTCTAATATTAATTTAACAGACAAATAACTATTATACAATGCCTTATTAATATTTTCGTAATATTTTTCTCATACTTAAGGGATATTAGTCTATATTGCTCCAAATTCTTCATCAATATATCTGATACTTAAGCAAATGATACAATAAAATCTTATTTCAGAATAAATTATTTTTAACAATTTCCTTAACAATATGGAGCAAATAAAAGTAATATGTAAAATAATAAAATAATTTTTACTTTTACATGTTTTCTAGTCAACATGTCAATCATATCAATTCTACTTTATTAGTTCTTCGTAAATGTTGTACACCAAAATCTAGAAAACACATTTTTAAACTTTGGAATTTTCTTAAAAAGAGACATGTGCCTATATTTAAAAATTTTCAATTCTCATAAAATCAAAATATGTATTTGAAAGTTTACAAGTCATTAAATTAATAATGGGAACCAGGAAATCAGAAAAAAAAAATTCTTATAAGATAAGGCGCCAAATATTAAGGATCTTTCTTTCTCGTGAATGATTACTGATTCAAAAACTGCAACCCTTACTATCTCTCCTTTGTAACAAGATGAACCAACAATACCACACCCAGCGAATTTGACTTCCCAGTGTTCCGAGCGGGGGAAAGAAAATTTTGCCTCAAGCCTAAAAGCGCCGAGTGGAAGGGATATTTTAACTTAGATTCTGCCGAATTCTAAAGGTTAAGTAAGAACTAGGCCGTAAAAGTGTTAGATTTGGTGGGGCAGAAAGCAAATTCGAAGATATTTATATGGCCATTCTACTTACGACACAAAACATAGCTTGAACATAAAAAAAAATACAGCCGGAATTTTTTTAATTAGGTAGTGATATTTTGGTACATAATTTTCAAATACATGACCAGACATCTATAAATACACAGTATTTCACTGGCAAAAATTTAAGGGTTGGTAGAAAATGTTTAACAAGCAATTTTCACCCTACAATGCACAGGCAGATAGCAAGTGGTTAACCGTTAGACGGTACTGTAAAAGAAATCATAAAGCGCGGGTTTTCTACACATTCTCATCATCATCATGCCTCCTGAAATCCCCTGCAGAAATGACGATGTGTATGAAAACTCGCGCTTCATGATTTCCAATATAGCTCTGTCTAGCGGTTCACTGCTTGCTACTTACCTTTGCATTGCTTGTTTAAACGTTTTCTATCAACCTTTAAATTTTTTCCATGAGTTTCGAAACATCCTACGAGTAATGAAACTACGAGCCCGCTTCAAATTTTTTTAGGCTATGACCTTTTCATGATTACTGTACGTCGCCTTGCCTCCTAAAATCCACGGTAGAAATGACGATGTGTAAGAAACTAATGCTTTATCCTTTCCATTACAGATCTTTCTAGCCTTTCACTGTTTTCTCTGTGCATTGCAGGGTGAAATTTTCTTGTTTAGATGTTTTCTATCACCCCTTAAATTTTTGCCAGTGAGTTTCGAAACACCCTGTATGTGTCTCAAAGTATGACACTGTAAAAAATATAATAAATCCTGAAACCAATAAATTTTACATTTGTGTCTTTAATTGAATTGTTTTGTGCCTTCTGTGTATTTAATAGTATATAATTATGCGAAGGCAAAGTGGAATTTTCAGTGAAGATTTAAATTTACAAAATTTAGTTATTAGTAATTCGAATTCTCTTCCCCAAGCTTCAAGATTAAGAATTTGAATTACCAGCCATTTGATAACATGTAAGATTATTTTAACATCACCATATTTTGAGAGTGGAATTCATATGTGTAATTATGCAAGACGCAGACGGCACTTTGTTAAAGTTCATTGTATATGTATAGCTGTTTGTGAATGATGCAGACGATATTTGTCAAAACTTATTTTCCTATGTGTAATTATTTATATTTGATGCATATAATACTTTGTTAATGTTTATTGTCATATGTGTATGATGCAGGCAATATTTCTTAAAAAATCAGTTTCATTTGTGTATTTATTTGCATATGATGTTGACAATATTTGCTGAAAACGAATTTTATATACGTAATTATTTGTATATGATACAGACGATATTTGTTTAAAATTGATTGCAGGGTTTTTAATTAAAACTTTTTTGGAAAATGGGAACAAAAATATTTTGCTTTTTCCAATATCATATATATATATATATATTAGTTTCTTATAAAAGTTGAACAAAGTGGTACAGATCTAAGCCCTGTTTGAATAATTTATTTTACAGAATAACACCGGAGTACTTAAACCTGCAAAATAGAATGATTTGATTTTCAGACACTTTTCAACACCGTATTATGTCATAATGTAATTTCATGTTCAGTGATATTGTTTGGTTTTAATTTTCTGAATTCATTGACACTTTAACCCTTTGAGGGATGCAGTGTTATTATATATATATTTTAATAAGATATACTATAAAGGGAGGTGTTATGAACACGAAAATAAAAAAAAATTACAGTTGAAAAAATCAGCAGTTCGGGGAGAGTTTTTTTTTTTTTTTTGTGCATTTCAAACACGAATGGGCACAGTTTTCACGATGCAAACGTGGGGAAATGCGTTTGCTCTGTGAAAACGGTGTCCCTGAAAAGTTTTAAAAGATAGGTTGTTATATTTTCCTATCTATAATTTTAAAAAATAATTGTGAAACCTTTCGAAAGACACTGTTTTCAGTAAAAAATCTCAAACATTAGTACAATTTTTAAGCCTCTTCCCATAAAGTGCATATTTCTAATAAGAGATACATAAAAATGGTAGCTATAATCTATTATTACTGAATTATATTATTTATAATTTTTCATATTACGTAAATGAAATTTTTCAAAACAGTCCACTAAATGCAGCGAAAGATTTATGTTGAACAATATTCGGATGAGTCCTCGAACGATTTGCGTATTGGAACATGATCGAACATTATGTTCCGTCATGTCCGATTTCCTTTTCCAAACGTGTTACATTGCCTTTGTGAATGCTTTTTAATTCGAAAATCTCTCAATAGAATAACAATCCGCTTAACGAATTTGAAATGATTTAAGAGTCCTGTTTTTCTTCAAATATTTCTTTGTACAGAATCGAGTGGCCGAGGTAGCATCGTAGTCATCGGCACTGACTCGCGGCGGGAGATGCTTTCGTCGAATCCTGAAATCGAGTCCTGATACCTCTAAAGTCCCACCGTGTGTTGTAGCTGATGCCCGTTAAATATGGTTGAGGTCCAAAGTCCTCCCGTAGGCGTGGTGAGAAAGTTAGGAAAGAGAAGGGCCAAGTGTTGTCATCGTCACTTGACCGCGATTCAAAATGATGATTTCTGTCACCAGTAGCCCTTATGTTGTTTTTCAGTGCAACGTTGATAAAGAATCGCATCAACAAATAAAATTCTCCTCAGTCTCTCACATAGGTTTACAATTTCCTTATAAAAATAATATCGTAGTAGTTAGAGTTATGGACTTGTAATCGAAGAGTTGTGGATGTTTTTTTCAAAACCAGTCATGTGTAGGCAACCATTGCTTATCGACCCAAGACCTACTCTTGAGTCTATCTTATCATTTGACCATGTGGCGTAGCACTACTTCTACCCGACTCTTGTGCCATAATATAATCGAATATAATTAACTCTAAAAGTCAATAGTCTATGTAAAGACACACAAGTCATTTCCAACTCAACTATTTATTTATCAATTAATATAATATCTAAGGAGTTTTCGCTCTCTCTGGGATCTTTGAATTAATACTCTAATTCAAATATTGTTGAAATAATACGCTCTTACCAAAACATTTCCAGTTGAGGCTGCATTGATGTATCAAATCCTCTGTGAAAGTTATCGCCAGTAACAACTCATGATATTATCGATCGCTTGCGAGGAATACATTCAGCGCTAATCCCACTCGTCCTCTATCCTTTAAATTTCACTCTATTTATATACCATCATATCTGAATCATTTATTTCCACCTGCATCTAATTAACATAAGCATGTTTCATTTTGGTTGGGAAGAAATTTTTACTTCCAGCAATCAATTTCAATTAAAGTCCCCAAGGTTAGTGAAGAGAAAATCGCGAATAGTCCAACGTCACAACCATGGCTCAGAAATATACGATTAGTCTTAAACAGCCTTCGTGTTTCTTCTAGAGATATTCGAACGAAATAATCATCAAAAATATTCTTTCGGGACATCTTTTCTTTAACGCTATTTGAAGTCGCGGTAGCCAAATGGTCATGGTCGCGAGCTCGCAACAGTTGCTTACATCAAGTTGGGGGGTCGAGTCATGATGCCTCTAAGCACCCGCTATGTAGTGGAGTCGATGCGCGTTAAATCTGTCAAGGCTTCAAATCCTCCCTTTAGCATTGTGGGAAAGTTTGGAAAGAAGGGAGTGCCTGCTCAAGTATCGTCTTCTTCACCTCAGGGATCTACAAAATTACGAGGTTCTTCGACAATAATCTCGTGTTGCATCTAAGTGCGACGTTAATAAACATTCAGTCAATTGGTTAAAGTTATTTGACCTGTGACAATATCATAAAAAGAAAACTTTGTATAGAACCCCATTAATGTTATTTCACATATTAGAGAGTGAGCAAAAAATTGAATTAGAATGAAATATTAAGTTATATTATTTATTACATTAACTTATTCTGATGAACTCTAATTGGATAGAAAATAAGTATAATTACTTATTTGGCTTTATCATATGAATTTAAATTTATCATTTCTATATAAATGGAAATATAAAATAACATAGATGTCCAATGCATTTAAATATTCTGAATATCCAACATTAAGATAAAATATAAATGAATCTGTAGCAGCAAGAATTAAAGCCGTTTTTGATTCGTCTATTTCCTGCGAAAAAAAGAATTTTCTGCATCGA
>BMAW01061194.1:46692-61643 GCA_019974015.1 Nephila pilipes
CAAAATCACTGCAATCTGTAACTAACGCCAATTTTGCATCTACTGAAGGATGGTATAAAAGCGTTGCATTCGCCATAGCTGTTTTAATCTCTTCAAAGCTTTTCTCCCTTTCCGGATTCCACTGAACTTCCCTTTTGTCACGTTTTTTTGCACCGATTAACAGTTGATTCAACGGTGACAAAATAGTTGAAATATTTGGAATAAACCTGTGGTAATAGTTTACCATGCCTAAAAACCGACGCAAGTCAGAAATAGTAACGGGTTTTGAGAATTTTACTATTGCTTGAACCTTTTCACTATGAGGAGTACATCCTTTATCATTAATTGTATGTCCAAGAAAATCTATTGTGTCTTTCCCAAAGTCACATTTGGACTCGTTCAACACGATATCATAATTTTTAAATCGTGTGAAAACTTCTTCCAAATGCATTTTGTGCTCGGTATGATTTTCACTGGCAATTAGGATGTCATCCAAGTAGGGGAAACAATAATCTAGTCCTCTCAAAACTTCATTAATGAACCTTTGGAAAGTTTGCGCGGCAGAACAAAGACCAAAGTTTAAAAATGGAAATTCGAAAAGTCCGAAAGGAGTTATAATGGCAGTTTTGGGTACATCTGGAGGTTGCACAGGTATTTGGTGATAAGCACGTACCAAATCTATTTTTGAAAATACCTTCTTTCCTTTTAACATATACATGCAATCTTGAATATGAGGAATAGGGTATTTATCGGGTATTGTGATACGGTTTAAAGCCCTGTAATCTCCCGTAGGTCTCCAATCTGATGATCCTTTGGGAACCATATGCAAGGGACTAGACCAATTACTTTTCGATGGCCTGCAAATACCTCTCTCCATCATATACTCAAATTCTTTTTTGCGAATTTCAATTGAGCTGGATTTAACCGACGAGCTTTAGCACAAACGGGGGGTCCAACTGTAGGGATGAAATGCACAGTATCGTGCTTAGTTGTATTCTTAGGGGAAACGTTCAACTGAGTAATCTCCTTAAACTTACGCAAAAGATCCAAGTATTCGGAATTCCCGACAATGGTTTTTACCACTGGGACATTACTTTAAGTAGTTTTGCCTCTAGCTTTTATATCAGTTAAAGGATCAACCAAACAGCGTTTTTTCAAATCAACCAGCAAACCAAAATGTTCTAAAAAGTCCGCACCGATAATAGGCTTAGTAACCTCAGCGACAATGAAAGGCCATTGAAAATTACGTCTTAAACCTAAATCAAGTGTCAGTAATTTAGAACCAAAAGTTGTGATTTTAGATCCATTAGCTGCGTATAAAAAGAAATCAGTTTTCCCATTACTTTTAGTTACATACGATTTAGGATAACAGGACACATCACTACCAGTATCAACAAGAAAACCGGTATGGTTGTTTACATCATTAACAAAAAGCCTGCGACTTTCACCTCTTAAAACAGAAGACGTCGCTACTCCTGTGAGTGATTCGAGTTTCTTTTTAAATGCACATGGAGGTATGCAACGTTTTGCCTTTTCCCGATAACTAAAATGGTACCAGCACAGCCAACCTTCCCGTTTCTTAGCACTAGCTCTAGATACCGATGTACTTCGTCTACGTTGTGGTTTTGGGGATGCATGTCTTGAACCCGACCTAACCAATCTCGAGAACATCCACACACTCGCCACATGTTTCACTACATCCATCTTATATCCCGGATCTTGTGCCAACAGACTACCGCCTTTTCTGTTTCTTACAAAACTTTTTGAATGGAAAAATGTTCAATTCTGAGGAGCAAGTCGGACAAACTGCCGAAAATTTCTTTCAGTCCTAACCAAGAAGAATTTACGACGAAGGTATTGATAAGCTGCTCTTCTCTACTCTCACACACAAGTTATGGATATTATTGGAGAAATCATAATAAATTAATATATTGCGTTATTTAATGAAAGCACAATAAATGCTTGATAAATAAAAAGACAGTTATTAATGACTCTACCTAATATTTATTTTCGACACATGTTGAAAAATATTGAACTACGTTTCATTGAATTTTAAATTTGTTTGAGTTACTGACATTCATTACGATTTTTATAATTTATCATTTGAATATTACTTTTCTTTTACATTTTAGTAATGTATTGCAGTAATAAAATCACATTGTTTAAAAATGCGTTCTACTTTTAGTATTGGTGTTGCGTAATTTTTATTACATTTTATGATATGTATATTAAAAATGATTAATTGTTTATCATTATAGATTTAGTTGCTAGATCTAATTACTTTTGGGTTGAAATATTTTGTTATAAAATTATTATGATATCATATAATTTACGTGTATACATTTAACCAATTTATGATTACTTCTTCATTTAGGAAAGAAATATTAACTAAAAGATCCGATGACTCTCTTATTTATCAGAAAAAGAACACATTTTTAATAGAAGTTATTTTAGTGTAAGAAATCACAATGCATAATTTAATCATAAAAAATATTTATTGTTGCTAAAGTTACCTATATTGACATTTTTTTTATTGTTGTTAATTTTATACGTCTTTGGCAAGATAAAATGAGTCTGTTTTTATATGCCGAGTTTATATACAATTTTTTGGAATTATAAGCGAGGACAGTTATATATGCGAATTCAGATATATATGCATTTCTGCATTTATTTATGCAATGAAAATTATACCTATTAATTTAAATAATTATGTATCAGCATCTAAAATAATCAATAACTTCAATTACATTAGTAAATCATATACTTCCTTATTTTGTATAAAATATAATGCATTTATTTTTAAAGATTTACGGAGTACATATAAACATGATACTGAGTATAATTATATTTACAAAAATTAAATTTGATTAAATTTCAATTTTTTAAAAATTTTATGAATTACATTTTACATATTTTTTTATAATAATACTGTGCAATAAAAATATGTGAATGTTTTTAGGAGGGGGGGAATTATGTTCACTGTATGGTAAATAACCACATTTCATAACGTGTAAAATATCAGCAATATCAATCGTGTAGATTTGAAGAAAAGGTAGGTATATGGGGAATTATGTATGTTGATAACCGTCAATTTCCTATAATTTCCTTTAAGAAGGTGTGCAGAATGTAAGCAATTCTTCTGTCGATCCGGAGAGCTGTTACATTAACATTTCACTTTAGCCATTAAATTAATCAGTTCCATTAAATTAATTAGACACCGAAAACGTGAAAGAAACTTCAAAAGTCAGAGCTTTTAGATAACTCTTGTTTTAATGTAAAAAGAAACACCTCCAATCCTTAACAACAGTCGACTCATTCTCAAAATTATAGAACAACACATAATCATAATAATGGTTTGTTGCCAATCGCACAGGAGTAAATCTCTTTATAATTATTTAAGCAAACGATCTTTTCTTCATATTACTCAAACTCAACATTTACAAATTTAATACATAAGAGAATGGAGAAAAGATCATCTGCTTTTGTCCTTCAATTCTCCTTGCAGCTCCGCAGTCAAAAATGACGTCAAAAGATGACGTAGGCAGCCGCCACAGGTAACCTCATTTTGCAAAAAACGCAAATGCAGTTATGTTTCTCCTTGGCGTGCACACGAATGTGTTTATCATTCCTAAACTTAACATTCAAAATATTTATTTAACAAATTCTCTTAACTAATACATTTACGGAATTAGTGAAGTTCCCTCTACTTTTTAACAGCAAAATCATAAAAAGGATCGCTTAAAGCCTTTTAGTGACTCAGTAACTTTTAAGTAATCGAGCAGTTGTATGCGTAACCACTCTTCGAGCTGTTGGAGGTTATAAATTATTTGACAATGCTTCAATATATATACATACATACATATATATATATATATATATATATATATATATATATATATATATATATTAAAATACACGTTAAACATGTCTTTGTAACCTAAGTAAGCAGGTGTATGGGTAACCAATCATTTTGTGTGCAGTCAAATTAATTGATTTATTGGTTTTATTAGTGTCGCACTAGAAGCTAAACGAGGGCTATTGCAAACGGATCTCGTAATTTTGAACCACGATCAAATGACGAGGACGACACTTCAGCTGACACTCCCTCCTAACTTCCACATCACACCTTTGGGAAAACTTCGAGCCTCGACAAATTCAACTTGAATAAGCCCCGGCGATAAGTCTGGTCCAGAGTGGCATCAAGGGTCGAATCTACGACTCGACGAGAACCACCGATTGCGAATCCGCGATCAGGCTGCCTCGGCCACTGTGTGCATTTAGAAGTTCCAAATTATTTGACAATGCTTCAAGAATAATATGTAATTTTTTAAGCCACACGTTAAACATGTCACTGTAACCTTAAGTATTGGATCAATTATACACGTAACCTATAACTTTGGCTGGTGGTTAGACATTATAAATTATTTGACAATGCTTCAAGAATAATATGTAATTTCTTATGCCACACATTAAGCATATCGCTGTAATCTTAAGTGTTGGAGCATTTGTACACGTAACCAATAACTTTGATGGCCGTTGGAAGTTATGTTATTTCACAATGATTCAAGAATAATAAGTAATATTTTAAAACGCACATAAAAAGTGAAAAAAAAATTGTTTTATGCTTGCAATATTTTATAAAGAAAAAATTACTGAACTCACTAGTTTTATTGATGATCATTAAAGGAACACTTAATTCTTCATAGATATATTAAGAAAGGAACACTTAATTCTTCATAGATATATTAAGAATCTATTTAGTATTGACCTTGTTTTTAAAAAACAATACTCAATACTAAATAGATCTATAATTGGAATTTTACCAGACTAGTTAGAATTGCTAACTTAGAGACCTAACTAAGAACTAGAAAATATAATAAACAGTGTTACAAATCAAGTATTATTTTCATTACCATGGAAAGTAATTTTTGTACGCTATTTGAAGGGAAAAAGAATTTAAGAATTGCGGATTGCAAAATTATTACAATTTTAGCCACCAAGGGACTATTATTTTAGTCAGCAAAAATGGTCACTCGTGTGCTTTTTAAAATAAAGTGTTTTCGAAATATCTTTTCTGGTCCCTAATAAATAAATAAACGCGGCTGTTAGTGAGTGTGTGAGTAAGTAATTAAAATTTCCAGTCCGTTGTCCCTTTGATGGCAATACCTCTTTATTCATAACGTAGCTCCTAGAACTATTTTATGGCTTATTTGGAGTTCTGTAGTCGTGGTAACTTAGTAGTTTTGATCGCTGATTTGGGGCCGACGGTTTTCATCGAATCTTGGATTCAAGCCCTGTTGCCTCTAAAGACCCACCGCGTGGTTGGCTGATGTACTTTAAATCAACCCTAATCTTCTCGTTGGCGTGATGTGGAAGTTTGGTAAGGTGGCATTCTCGTCATTTGATCGAGTTGCGAAAATTCAAAGTTCGATGCTAACAGCTATCGTGTTATTTCTCAGTACGACGTTAATAAAAAATTCCCAACAATCATATGGAAATATTTTCAATTGTTGCCATGAGACTCTATGATTTCATTATATTAAATTAACATCGCATGAGAGCTATAAAACTAAATATGAGTAATAAAGCTCCTATATTTTGCTACAATATGAAAATGATATATCGGTTAGTAACTTAATCTTCAACGTAATATTATAAGAAAAGGACTAAAAGTTGTATAAAAATAGAATAAATGATAAAAAAAAAATACTATATTTACCATGGACTTTCTTAAATATTTAACAATTCACCGAGCAATATTTTTTTCCTTATTTCTTTTCCAATCTTACATCACATTATACACATTTCTGAAATGGGTAAAAGGCAAAATCAATTTTGGAGCATAAAAAACCATTAGAGCTCCCGTCAGCCAGTCATTTTGATTTCAAGAGCACAATGTTAATACTATGGAATACCTACTGTGCTTCTGAAATCTACATTAGTTTATTTATTTGAATGCAGAAAAGTGCATCCGAAAGAACAAAGAATAATGAGTTTCTGCGGAATTACATTTTGCCTCCATTTTTCAAAAATACTTTTATGTTTGTTTTAATGATTCGCTTGTAACTTTTCCTGTCTTTAGAACGTATTCTTAAACATTTTCGAGATTCAGTTGAAAAATGTCATTCAGTAGGAACATACATTTTTGCTCTTTTGTATGCTCTTTTTTATTGAATTCAAATGGATAAAATAGCCTCGATTTGTGGAGGAAAGTAAAATTCCATACGATTAACATAACATTCCCGAAATCAAAATGGTCGATAGAAGTGAGCCTTAGCGGTATAGGAATCAATAAACTGAAAGAAACACGAAAAACACATTCACAACCTAATTTTACAAAAATTTATTCTTCAATTCATTAAGTGTCGGATCTGAGTTGTGCTCCCCCTTTCTCCATTATGTTTCTGCTCCATGTAATCTCGCGCCGTTAGTTGACAATAACACTCGGTTCGGCAGTTTTTTCCCCGTCCAAAAACTAACTGTAAATATTTTTTCACTACGTTAATCTCATAGCTTTAGAAAAAAAGAATTTCTGAGAAAACTGGACTTTTTTTTGAAAAAAGCTATTTAGGTTTTTTTTTTTTTTTTTGGTTCTCTGCGGTTGTTTGCCGCAAGTGACATAAAAGTAATTGAGCGTAAAAGACAAAAAAGAAATTTAAAGAAATAAAATGACAGCTTAAAAGGTTGTTTTGTTTCAGGTGGTTTCTTTTTTCCAGTCATTGGAGGTTATAAATAAATATGTCGATCCAAATAAACATGAGTTACAGACATGTTTGCTCAATTTGTAGTGTATTGGAATTTATACATTACACAGTGAATAATCTATGACAAATTTCACTATCCGTTTTATATGTTAGAGAAAGAAAATTGATGAAATATATGATCAGTAAATTTAAAATATTGCTTGTTTTGCTTGTAAAATCATTCACAGGAATGACAAGTGCTGATTCCTGGGCGTTTGTTTTTAATTTTATCCAAACAGTTTGACTTAAGCTAAGTTATTTAAAAATGACGAACTCATAATTCAAACAATTCATATATTTAATTTTGGAAACATGAAAATAAATTTTATTCCATAAATTATTCTAAAGAATTATTATATATTGATGGAAGTATTTGTTTTATGAATGAAATTCGAAAAATTCTCGTTAAAGGAGATTCGGTCCGCTAAAACGAACAAATTATTGATTTCTTTAATTTTTATTTATTAAGATACTTTTAATTATTTATATGTTACTTTCGAATATGTGAGGAACAGAAATCGGAAGTAATGTAATTGAAATATAAAAGAAAATAATTTTTTTATTTAACCACACTTTCCCTTTTAGGGATTTCAGAAATTTCATGCAATTTTTTTATAAATTTTTTTTTCTCGAAAACTGATTTTATTTTGATTTAATCATAACTGTAGCTTTTACTATTTTTAGTGGCTAAAACTTACATTACGAGTGATTTGTTGATGTCTTGCGTTTCGTATGTAATATGAATTTATCGAGGTAGTATTAATTATTTTTCAAATTAATAATTTCATAACATGTGAGCTTTATTCATCTCATATTTTCTAACGTATAATATTTTAATATTAATTTTAACAATTTTTTTTAAAATTCTTTTATTTTATTATTATTATATATATATTTTACATTTTCTTTCTTAGTCAGGATCAAGTGCAATTAATACAATCTCAAAAAAGCGATCAGTTATTAAAAATATGTACTAATTAAACGTATGCAAAAATACAATTACTACTAAGAGAAAACAAATTGCTAATGTTTTAAAAGGATAAGGTTTTTTTTCTGCCCCAGTTTATGCTCCTTCAATACATCACTGCATTTAAAATGCTACTTTTTCCATAAATATTTCCAAAAACTACCATTTTTGCTATGAATAATACATGTAACAAAATCAGTGATTTTTTTTTGCAATAAACGGATTTTTTTTTTAAGAAATTAAAACCGAATGAAATATTGGGATTTTTACTTATATTTACCAAAGTTTAATTTACGGCAAACTAGAAGCAACACGAGAGCTATTGGCGACGGACCTCGTAATTTTGAACCAACGTCAAGTAACGAGGACGACACCTGAGCTGGTATCCCCCTCTCCTAACATCCATACCATGCCAACGGGAGGACTTTGAAACCCGACAGATTTAACGTGCATCAACCCTGGCTACAAGGCGGATCTTTGGTGGCTTAGGCTCGAACCCACGACTCAACGAAAAACGCATACCACGAGTCTGAAATCATGACCACTAGGCTACCACGGCCACTAATTTCAGCATAGATACAACATTTTTTTTTTCTAAATTAAATAAGTTATTGTAACATTAATCCCTAAAGTTGTTTAAAACATGACTGAGACTATTATAAAAAGCTTTTTTCTAAAACATTAATATTTACAGAAGGAGTATGGTTTAGAAATTTTCTAATTTTCTTTAAAAAAAAATTAAATTTTAAAATTGTATCAATATATATTCAAATTTTTATTCGATATTATTTCCTTGAATAGAAACATTGTCATCGTTATCAATTCTCCTTTCACCAAACATTTGAATGAGGCTACCACATCTGCACGCATTTCAATCTGATCTAACACTGCCTTCAAAGTGCTTTCCTAACTTGGTCATCCAATAGAATTAATCTCTTCTATGGCAGTGTGCGTGTATGGCCCTTGGTCTTCGACTTTTTCCTCTTTTCATCTGGTGCCCTTGTCAGTGCAATTCTTATATTATCATTTGATAGTATTCTAAGTAGACGTCCAATCCATCTCCTACGTCGTTTTCTAATTTGGGAGGGAAAATGTTTGATAGAGGCTTTGTACAATTCAAAATTTTAAATTTTATCTATCCAGAATATTTTAAGAATCTTTCTGAGGCACGTAGTTTGGAATACATTTAATTTCTGTTCTTGTGGCTTAGTGAGTTTCTAAGTCTCACTTACGTAAAAGAAAGACCGCAAATACTGTTGCAATGAATGAAAGTCATTAGATTCTTATACAGGGTGTTTCGCAACAAAAGTTTAAGAGGATATAAAAAACATCTAAATTAGTAATTTTCACCAAACAATGCATAGGGGGAGAGAAAACTGGATTAACCACTAGACAACGCTATAATAGAAAGCATAAAGAGAGAGTTTTCTTACACATCGTCATTTCCACTGTGGATTTCAGGAGTCATAGCGGTGTATGGTGGATAATAAGAGGGTGTTACAAGTTTATTTTGGCTTTTGCTCCACATACTCCATAATTCGCTCACTGACGTTGTGACATTGGGCTATTCTCGGTTTCTCTTCACTAACCTTGGGAAGTTTTAAGTAAGACTGCTTTTGCTAAACAACCTTTGCCCAACCAAAAATGAAACGTGAATATGTAGATAGAAAGCAGGTAGAAATGAAGTGAAGTGGGAGAGTTAGGAAATATATAAACTCCGACTGAAAGTCGCAATGGAGAGGTTGAAGGAGAAGTTGAAATAGGTGGAAAGAGAAATTGAAGGAGAAGTTGAGATAGGTTGAAGGAGGAGTTGAAAGAGAGGTTGAAGTAGGTGGTTGGATTAAAAGTTGAGAAATTTCAGAGATTTAGTTATTCCAGTGTTCAACAATTGTTCCTGAGTCTGAGTTGTAGTCGAGGAAGGCTTAGTGGTAAGAATCTGTTAGATTATTATTGGTGGGTTGAGTTAAGGTAGTAAAATCCTTGTCCGGGAGAGTATTAATAATTGCTGTTATATTAACTAGAAGTTAATAAATAGCATAATTATTACTCTAGTGTCTCTTTGATTGACTTATTTAATCTTGGTGTTTAATCATTGAATTTAGTTATGGCACAAGAGACAGCCCGGAATGGGCAGGAATTACAACGTAAATCGAAGTTCTCGAATCTAATGATGTCAGAGAAATGCCTACGAGGTCATTGGAAGAAAATTCAAAATGGTGGAACCTCTAGAATATTTATATGCTAATAACATTACAGATAATGATAAAAATTAATTACAATATTGCATTTCATTTTCGTATTAAATAATTGATTTTGATATATACATCAATTGAAATATATCAAAATATAAATCTTTCTTTATATAAAGTAGCTAACGAAATCGATGATCATAACTGTAAAAATTATATGAATAATTTATTTGAATGTAAGAAATATAAGAAATGCTAAGAAATTGTGTCAGAATATCAATATATTTAATCAGTATTTTTTACATATATAGGAAACAAGCTGATTTTTGTCATCTTAGAGGGAAAAAAATTTAAAAATAGTCTCGCATAGTGAAAGATTGGCTTTTTAATTGCAATTTAATGTTTTATTTCAATACACAAACATTGTTATATCATAAGATTTTCTAACGAAATGATATCACGCCTGCAAAATTTTACAATTGGGAGAAATACTTTATTTTAAGGTGACCAATTTGTTTACAGTGAATAGGAGGACGAAAAGATTTATGAAAAAAATACAGCATAAATAAATCAAACATTTTATTCATTCTAACAAAAATACACTGGTTGTGCTTAAATTTCTTTTTATTATTTAATTAACCGAGTATTTTGTCATTGAATGAACATTTTTTGTCAATATATCATTATCTAACAATACATCGGAAATTTGGGAGCAAGAAATATCTTCACATTGAATTTTACGGTAAGTATCAACATTCAATATTGTTTTCTCATTCATCCAAAAATTATTACTAATTAAAAAAAAATTTTCAACTGCTGCATTGGTTCCAGGGCAGAACAACGTAAACTCAACAAGAATAACTAAATTTTCTCATAGAATGTGTTTACTTTTGAAATGGTTTAATATTTCCACCCTTCTTTTTTAAGAACTTCAACATGATGATTTTCTCATTGTTCTAATTTATCAAAATTTAAATATACATTCAGTCTTCTAATTTCCTTCAAGCAGACCATTATCACCAATCTTAATATCAGGAATTTCTTTCAATAAAAGTCTAACACAATTTTCAATATCTCTCTAATTTACTTGCAATTAAATCAAAAAACACCATTTAAAGCTGTTATTTCCAGTGATATTTGTTTGAAACCATTCTTTGACATATTGGAAACATGTTTGATAAAAATTCTTCACTTCTTTGGTACACTTTTGTGTTATGCTCGGATTTGATTCCTCTAAGTTTGACAGTTCTATTTTAATAATCGAAAAATACATTTTTCTTCAAATCACGTTTTGTTATAGTTTAGTTTAGTTTTTATTAACGTCACACTAGAAGCAACACGAGGGCTATTGGCGACTGTCCTCGTAATTTTGAACCACGGTTAAGTGACGAGGACGACACCTGAGTTGACACCCCTCTTTCCTAACATCCACACCACACCAACGGGAGGACTTTGAGCCCCGAACAAATTTAAGGTGCATCTGCCCCGGCTACACGGCGTGTCTTTGGCGGCCAAGGATCGAACTCGCGACTGAACGAAAACCGCTGCCGCTAGTCCACGACCTTGACCACTAGGCTACCGCTACCCAAATCGCGTTTTGTATTGAAGGATAAAATCGTTTAAAATAAGACTAACTTCTGTAGCTGAAATACGTTCATCTTCATTTTTTTAAATCGTTTTGTAGAAAACAGGTACCTGATTACGTACAAAATGTGTTAATATCTCCGATAATTCATAATTGAAAAAATATTCAAGAATTTTCGGACATTCGTCTTAACTTAAAAAAAAAATAATAATAACGGAGAGGCCCAAATAATTGTAAAATACGCTCTATAGCAGGTGTTAGAACTAACTATCTAACTTTTGAATATCCTAGAAGTTTTTTTCTTATTTAACATTTGCATAACCATTTTGCGCGGCATCTCTGAATACAGAGATTAACGGATTAGTTTCAAAATAACGAAAAGAAGGATACTTTGCGACTAAGGACAGAACCTACAAAGAGAGGACAATTGGTCACTTTAATTATTTGTCACTTTAGTTTAAAAGTTAATATGATTTATTTGCAATTTCAAATGAAAATAACTTAAATTGCAAATAATAATTCAATAATGGCATTAATTTTAAAATAGTTTTTTTTAAAATATAGTTATCCCAATTCCTGATTAGCAGAAAAAGAATAAAAGAACATCTTCTCAGTAAAGCTACATAGATTTCTTCAAGCTGAATCGTGCTTTTCTCTTCTCTGATTTTTTGTTTCATTTAGTCTTTAATTAAGTGGATGGTTCAAAAAGTACCTATGTTTACAGACAGATGACACTTGTAAGGCCAGTTGGTATTCTCAAAGTATATGTTGTCCTCTGCTAAATGTTGCGAAAAAATGTGACACTGATTCATAGACTGTTTTTGATTTGTCAAAATTAACCTATGAATCAGTGTCACGTTACCTACCGTGTCAAGTTGCCGCCAACGATCATACCTGAATCCATAAATAAAAAAAAAACGGAAATGGAGAAATTATCAAAACAACGAGTTGCCGCTGATAAACGTCCGAGACGGTCTCTTCGGGCGGAAGAGTTTGGCTACGATTTTACTAGGACACGAAGGGCATCGAAACCATAAACTTCTTGGGAAAAAAATAAACAAAATGGAAGATGTTTTAATGAAATTACATTTCCTTTTGATAACAAGGCTATTTTTTGAATTGAAGACATTTTTAAAAGATTATGATAGTTGAAGATATTTTTTTGTAGTTTAATATGTTTGGTTATTAATGGAGGTTAATTTTATTATTCGATAAGATATGTCGCTTATAAGTATTTATTTCCACGAAATAAATATAAAGAACAATCTTACAATTGAAAAAAAAATTCTATATCAATTTCCTCATCGTCACATTTAAACTGTAGTGAAATAATAATCTAATAATAATTCATCCCCTAATACAGTTTAAAATAATTAAAAAATAATTTAACCAACTTTTAAAAAATCCAGAATTTTAATGTGTTTAAAAGAAATAATTTTAGATAAAATTTCTATCGCACATATATTTTCTTAATACACAACAAAAATTACAAAACCGCTAACACATTTTGTAAGCTTTGATGAAAGTATTGCATCTTATTTATTTCGAGAAAAAAAATTCTTTAGAAGAAGTTATTTTTCCCATAAATCAAATTACTGTTGCGCATTAATTAGACGAGAACAAAATTAAATTAATCTGCCAAAGGAGCATCACGAAACGCTAGTGAAAATTATTATTAATATTATTACTTTTTCACCCGATGCATGGAAAACTTATTCTGAAAAATTGAAGCCTTGAAATTAGTTTTTTTTTCAACTGTTTTGCTTCTAGGGACTTTTTTTAATCCCTTAGCAGGGAAAAAGTTTGCTAATTAAATGGGATTTTTCATGTCACCGAACATATAAGACGATGGTTGCGTTAAGAAAGACAATTAATTCTTGCGAATCGAAGTAATTGAAGCGAGATTCTTACTATGCGTATTTCAATGTGATCGTTTCATATCATCTGGAATAATCACGTGAATGAGATAGAAACAGGCATATAAGGTAAAATTGATTTCCTTTATAAGGGTTTAGTTAAATTAGGTTCGAATTTAATTTCATTAGTATTGGAAGAAAATGGGATTTAAACTACTACCTTATTTCTTTTGGGCATTTCGATTAATTCTGAATTAACACATTTTGCATAACTTATAACATATAAAATTAAAGTACATATAAAATTATTAGAGAGGGAAACATTAGAGAGGGAAAATTAAAATGATAATTATAACTTTTTCACATTGATGCTTTAAATAAGCGCAGGAAATTATTGCTCAAATTCATTTCATTCACTAAAATCTATTAGTCGTACTTTATCTAATTGAGAAAATAATTTTTTTTTAATTAGGAGTATTTATATTGTATATCGAATGTCCTGAACAACCTAATACTGAAGTTTCGTAAATTTGCTATGCTAAAAACAACGAACTTTAAACCAATTATTTTTGTGTTGATGTTGAATAGCACTTTTATTATAACGTAGAAAAAATTTTGAGCTTTCAGTAAATGTTCAAAATATCAAATCCCTTTTTAAGAGTCTGAGCTGAAATAGTTTCTTCACAGTTTCAAGATGATTGAGGCGGTTTCCAGTGTATTTTAAGTAATACGGTAATTTTCTGATCATTTATTATTTTGGAATTCTATTATTTAACATTGTTCTTTTTAAATATCCCGATAGCACAAAGTCAAGGAATGAAATTTCCAAAGTTTTCCTGAGATGAGAGAAAATCTACATCGCACTCTGAATTAAAAAAAAAAATCTTGAATTATTCCCATGGTTTCATTACTTGTATGATACCAAATCGAATTAAGTAATGGTATGCACGCACTCACACACAAAAACAATTATATATATAAATATAATATTTTAAAATTAATTTTATCAATTTTATTGATAAATTCATTGCTTTATATTATACATATATATATAGAGAGAGAGATGAATTGCTTCATGGAGAGTAGTGATAAATTTAGTATGAATAAGAATATTGTAATATTTGAATTATTCTTAAAGTATTTTAGTTATTGTAATGATTGCTTTACTATTTGTTAAAATTTTGTTTAAATAGAATAAATAGTTTTATAATTATTAATTTTAGCTGATGGTAGTTGCATTTAAAAACTTTGTACAACTATGTGCTTTTTATTTGAGTTTAATTATATTGGTACTATATTAACTTTCTTCTATTTTCTCTGGTAGATTTTCTGAATTTGCTGATTTTTGTGTTTCTTACTATATTTTATTATAATGTATTTCACTAAAGAGTAATGGTTTGATCAGTAACAACGTTATAAAAAAAAAATTTATTTCAAAGCATGGAAATATATTAATTACATTATTTCCATTATTCTAAAATTTTCTTTTCTTTCTTATAGTTAAATTTTTAATTTTAAAATGTTTCATTAATTAAAATAATTTTTATATGAGTTATTATTATTCTACTTAAATTTTATATTATATATATATGTATACATATATTTATACAACTATATATATATATATATATA
>BMAW01061194.1:66643-112106 GCA_019974015.1 Nephila pilipes
GGGGGAGCACAACTCAGATCCGACACTTAATGAATTGAAGAATAAATGTTTGTAAAATTAGGTTGTGAATGTGTTTTTCGTGTTTCTTTCAGTTTATTGATTCCTATACCGCTAAGGCTCACTTCTATCGACCATTTTGATTTCGGGAATGTTATGTTAATCCTATGGAATTTTACTTTCCTCCACAAATCGAGGCTATTTTATCCATTTGAATTCAATAAAAAAGAGCATACAAAAGAGCAAAAATGTATGTTCCTACTGAATGACATTTTTCAACTGAATCTTGAAAATGTTTAAAAAAAATACGTTCTAAAGACAGGAAAAGTTACAAGCGAATCATTAAAACAAACATAAAAGTATTTTTGAAAAATGGAGGCAAAATGTAATTCCCCAGAAACTCATTATTCTTTGTTCTTTCGGATGCACTTTTCTGCATTCAAATAAATAAACTAATGTAGATTTCAGAAGCACAGTAGGTATTCCATAGTATTAACATTGTGCTCTTGAAATCAAAATGAATGGCTAACGGGAGCTCTAATGGTTTTTTATGCTCCAAAATTGATTTTGCCTTTTACCCATTTCAGAAATGTGTATAATGTGATGTAAGATTGGAAAAGAAATAAGGAAAAAAATATTGCTCGCTGAATTGTTAAATATTTAAGAAAGTCCATGGTAAATATAGTATTTTTTTTTATCATTTATTCTATTTTTATACAACTTTTAGTCCTTTTCTTATAATATTACGTTGAAGATTAAGTTACTAACCGATATATCATTTTCATATTGTAGCAAAATATAGGAGCTTTATTACTCATATTTAGTTTTATATCTCTCATGCGATGTTAATTTAATATAATGAAATCATAGAGTCTCATGGCAACAATTGAAAATATTTCCATATGATTGTTGGGAATTTTTTATTAACGTCGTACTGAGAAATAACACAATAGCTGTTAGCATCGAACTTTGAATTTTCGAAACTTGATCAAATGAAGAGAATGACACCTTACCAAACTTCCACATCACGCCAACGAGAAGATTAGTGTTGATTTAAAGTACATCAGCTCGCCACGCGGAGGGTCTTTAGGGGCAACAGGGCTTGAATTCACGATTCGATGAAAACCGTCGGCCCCAAATCAGCGACCAAGACCACTAAAGTTACCACGACTACAGAACTCCAAATAAGCCATAAAATAGTTCTAGGAGCTACGTTATGAAGAAAGAGATATTGCCATCAAAGGGACAACGGACTGGAAATTTTAATTACTTACTCACACACTCACTAACAGCCTCGTTTATTTATTTATTAGGGACCAGAAAAGATATTTAAGAAAACATTTTATTTTGAAAAGCACACGAGTGACCATTTTGTTGTTGACTAAAATAATAGTCCCTTGGTGGCTAAAATTGTAATAATTTTGCAATCCGCAATTCTTAAATTCTTTCTCCCTTCAAATAGCGTACAAAAATTACTTTCCATGGTAATGAAAATAATACTTGATTTGCAACACTGTTTATTATATTTTCTACTTCTTAGTTAGGTCTCTAAGTTAGTAATTCTAACTAGTTTGGTAAAATTCCAATTATAGATCTATTTAGTATTGAGTATTGTTTTTAAAAACAAGGTCAATACTTAATAGATTCTTAATATATTTATGAAGAATTAAGTGTTCCTTTCTTAATATATCTATGAAGAATTAAGTGTTCCTTTCTTAATATATCTATGAAGAATTAAGTGTTCCTTTCATGATCATCAATAAAACTAGTGAGTTCAGTATTTTTTTTCTTTATAAAATATTGCAAGCATAAAACAATTTTTTTTTCACTTTTTATGTGCGTTTTAAAATATTACTTATTATTCTTGAATCATTGCGAAATAACTTATAACTTCCAACCGGCCACCAAAGTTATTAGTTACATGTACAAATGCTCCAACACTTAAGATTACAGCGATATGCTTAATGTGTGGCATAAGAAATTACATATTATTCTTGAAGCATTGTCAAATAATTTATAACTTCTAACCACCAGCCAAAGTTATTGGTTACGTGTATAATAGATTCAACACTTAAGGTTACAGTGACATGTTTAACGTGTGGCTTAAAAAATTACATATTATTCTTGAAGCATTGTCAAATAATTTGGAACTTCTAAATGCACACAGTGGCCGAGGCAGCCTGATCGCGGATTCGCAATCGGTGGTTATCGTCGAGTCTTAGATTCGACCCTTGATGCCACTCTGGACCAGACTTATCGCCGGGGCTTATTCAAGTTGAATTTGTCGAGGCTCGAAGTTCTCCTATTGGTGTGATGTGGAAGTTAGGAGGGGGTGTCAGCAGAAGTGTCGTCCTCGTCATTTGATCGTGGTTTAAAATTACGAGATCCGTTTGCAATAGACCTCGTGTAGCTTCTAGTGCGACGCTAATAAAACCAATAAATCAATTAATGTGACTGCACACAAAATGATTGGTTACCCATATACCTCCTTACTTAGGTTACAAAGACATGTTTAACGTGCATTTTAAAAAAAGTTATGTATATTTTTTGAAGCATTGTGAAATAATTTATAACCTCCTACAGCTCGAAGAGTGGTTACACATACAACTGCTTGATTACTGAGTCACTAAAAGGCTTTAAGCGATCCTTTTCCAGATTTTGTTGTTAAAATGTAGAGGCTACTTCGCTGATTACTTACATGGATTATTTATGAAAATTTGATAAAAAAAAATTTGAAAGTTAAATTTTAGAATAATAAATACACTCGTGTGCCACTTCGCTGAGGGAAGTATCTGCATTAGCGTTTTTCTCGAAATGGGGTTACCAATTCTTTTCTCGAAATCTATTCCTTTCATAGTGCTGATATTTTGTATATTATGAAATGAGGCTATTTACCATACAGTTAATGTAATTCCCCCCCTAAGAAATATTCACAGATTTTTAATGCACTGTATTTGTATGAAAATTATGTAAAATGTGAATCATAAAATTTAATCAAATTTAATTTTTGTAAACATAATTATACTCCTTATCATGTTTATATGTAATCCGCAAATTTTTAAAAATGAATGCATTATATTTTATGCATAAGGAAGCATGTTATTTACAAATGTAATTGCAGTTATTGATTATTTTAGTTGCTGATACATAATTATTCAAATTCATAAGTATAATTTTTTTTTGCATAAATAAATGTATATATATATATATATATATATATATATATATATATATATATATATGTATCTGAATTCACAAGTATAACTTTCCTCGCTTATAGTTCTAAAAAAAATTTAGGATTATATAAATTCGGCATAAAATGGACTCATTACATCTTGTAGCAGACATATAAAAATTTTCAACAGTAAAACGAAAATGTCAATATAGGTAACTTTAACAATAACAAATATTTTTCTATGATTAAATCATGCATTGTGATTTTTTACACTAAAATAACTTCTATTAAGAATTTGGTTTTTTTTCTGATAAATAAGAGAGTCATTGGATCTTTTAATTAATATTTTTTTTCCTAAATTAAGAATTAATTTTAAACTGGGTTTAAATTGTATGATATCGTAATAATTTTATAACAAAATATTTCAACCCAAAAGTAATTAGATCTAGCAACTAAATCTATAATGGTAAGCAATTAATCATTTTTAATATACATATCATAAAATGTAATAAAAATTATGCAACACCAATACAAGAGTAGGAAGCATTTTTAAATATTGTGATTTTCTTACTGCAATTCATTACTAAAATGTAAAAGAAAAGTAATATTAAGATATTCAAATGATAAACTATAAAAATCGTAATGAATGTCAGTAACTCAAACAAATTTAAAATTCAATTAAACGTAGTTCAATATTTTTCAACATGGGGCAAAATAAATATTAGGTAGAGTCATAAATAACTGCCTTTTTATTTATCAAGCATTTATTGTGCTTTCATTAAATAACACAATATATTAATTTATTATGATTTCTCCAATAATATTCTTAACCTGTGTGTGAGAGCAGCTTATCAATACCTTCCTTGTAAAATCTACTTGGTTAAGACTGAAAGAAATTTTCGGCAGCTTGTCCGACTTGCTCCTCAGAATTGAACATTTTTCCATTCAAAAAGTTTTGTTAGGAACAGAAAAGGCGGTAGTCTGTTGGCACAAGATCCGGGATATAAGATGGATGTAGTGAAACATATCATCTCTGCTCAAGAAGTTTTCTTTCAGTCACTAAAAGAAGGAAGTTTTTGCAATTAACGAGAGCATGACGCATTTTATGCAATTTCTCTTTCTCTTTTTTGCAGCTGCAAAACATATGTATCGACAGTAATCCCTAAGCCTAACTTAACAACTCGTGATGAATTATATCTCCATAATCCCACCCCATATGCAATAAAATATTTTTCCTATGGATGTTTGCTTTCGGATATGGTAGGGATGGTTGATCTTAACAAATCACTGCCTTTTGCGGAAGATATTGTCGTAGGTGGCCCATTTTTCACCTGTTATAGAATCTCTCTCTCTCTCTCTCTCTCTCTCTCTGAGATTGTGAAATGTCCATACTCAGAACTTGTTGACTTTCTCCAATTTCTCCAAGTGTCGGTAACACAGTCAATTGTGAGATATTCAACTCTTTTCTACAGATCTTGTAGATTGATGTGCATTTTACTACACTAGTGACTTTAAAAGGTTGTCTTCAAAGTCTCAAAAGGACATTCCAGCTCAGTTCGTCATATTTTCAGAACGGAATGCAGGAAATCAATTTCTAACTGCATCATCGGTTATTAGTCCTTTACTATATGCACCGCATATATTTTTTTCAGTTATTGCCTTAACGCTTTTGCCTTGCTTAAATTTCCAAAGCATCATATGATGAAAATATGCACCTTCCTATTCTCTATTTTTGCTGTGACGAATATCAGTTTCATATAACATGATCCATTCAAAAGAGTTATCAGAAGACTAACTGAATCTTTATCTATTTAGTGAAATCAAAAACGAGGTTGTTCTGGCGATTCATAATGGGTAGATGCGAACAATATATTCTACTTATTTGCACCTGAAGTTTATTTTTGATTCAACCTAATATATATTGTCCTTTCATACATAAAAAAAAACGTATAAAGTGTGCTATATACATTCGGAAAAAATCACCTTTAGAAGAGCTGATAGACAAATGAAATATTTTCGAGAGTTTTGATTACTTATACCGGTTTCAAAGCTTCTGGGTTTTCTTTTATAAGATATACCTAACAACAACAAAAAATTTAAAAATTTTAATTATGAGAAGCTACAATTTTATGCTTTTTTATGCTTTATTTTTTTTCAAAAGAATTAGTGACTGCCTTCAAATAATCCCATAGCAGCAGATTTTTAATTAAGTTGGCATAAAATGTAATCTATCGTTCTGAAGAAACGCAAATGCAAACAATTTTTATTTCCTTTTTTCGACGAATAAAATAACGTATTAATAAAAAGAAAGATTAATACGCGAGTGCTTTCATCTACCCCCTTTACAATTGTATTTTTCTTAATAGACGTATTTTTTTTCGCAGCTGATTGGAGGGAAGTTTCCGTGTATTTCTGATTTTGCAATTTGTGAAAAAGATAGGAATGACGAATTAATTTATAACAAACGAAGTAATTGAAGTGAGGTAGATGTCTATTAAAACAACTCAATTTATTCGTTACCGTCATTTGGAAAAATCACGTTAACGAGCTTGCAACAAAAGATGAGGTAAATAATTATCATTTTTACAAATACAATTCAAATTTAATACAACCGGTTCAGAAATACCATAACATTTTTATTTTGTTAAGTTGTAATAATATCAATTTAAATTATATTAATTCATTTCTTTGGTTTATTTAGCTTGTGTTTGACTTAGCCTTGGCTTGGTGTTAGACTTTGTATAGTTCGACCCAATTAAGAGGTCTCAGAGGTGTTAGATTTGTCTCGAATGTGCACTGAAAGCGTATACAAATTTCATCTAGCTATAATTCATTGAAGTTAAAATTCCTTACTTCGATATTTTTACACATAATTAATTAAAGGAAAGAATTTCTTAAGACATGTAGAATAATCAAAATATATTCATTTTTTTTATTATGAACCTATGCATATAATAGGACCCATGATTTTAGGAAATTTGAATAGGTTTCACTGCTTGCAAGATATTTAGTACACAAATGGTTCTAATGACTTACAGCATGTTGATTCATAAAGTCATAAATATACCTTCGTTAATGTATAAATATTACAAATGAAATAAGGGTTTGAAAAATAAAATATTAAAATTAAATATTTTCTTATTTTATAGAAATAACAAATATATATATATATATATGATAATTAATTTAAGTGCAGTTTAAGGAATATATTATACTTACTATACCTACATAATTTTAAGTGCCTAAATATGATAGTTTTTGTAAATATCTTACATGCAAGTGAAAAAAAAACTCATACTGAGAAAAATGTACTTACAGCTTTAATATTCAATTATAAAATTAAATTCTTAAACTTGGGTATTAAAATGCCCCTGAGTGTTTTGATTTTCCTTCTGTTTTTCTCCGACAACTCTCTTTTTTTTTTAATCATTTATTTTTCTCCAAGAGCCTCAAAAATGATTCCCCATTTTCTTTATGTATGTTTGGATTCGATATTTACCTTCTCCTGTTAGTGGTAAGTCTGCATCGCAAAATATTTTTGTGCCAGATTTCTCTAAAATAATATTAAGTATTTAACGCTCATTATTGTAAATGTTATTGGCCAAATTTGAGGTAGTCTCTAAGAATTGAAGTCCAGAACTTATTGATATTGGGTGAAATTTCAAGATTAACAACTATAGACTTTTATTTGGGTTGTTCATCTCGTCAGGCTTCCTACTAATTCATCCCAATGTTTAAAAATTTAATGCTATTTTATTAAGCAAAATAAACTGAAACACACACCTCAAATTCGAAAGTACGGGGCTGTCCATTAATTACTGATTTTACTAAAACATACTGTACAATTCTTTGAATAACGTTTGGGGTTTCTTTTTAAATGTCTTCAAAGATTGGTAGTAAAATGTGCAGCATAAAATGGCAAATAACAATATTTTTTAAACAAAAAATCGAAAAATATGAAGTTTAATCCCTCCCTCCTGAGATCGTTAATGCATGGTATTACGGATCAAGGGTTACTGAACCGCTGGTTAAGGGAGTCTTGAGTCACAGTATTAATTTAAATTGAGCGATAATATAAATTTTCTCATCCATATGAGTATTAGGCATTTACGTTAAACTACCAGTGAGCTTTTAAGCTTTTCCTGTTTTAATTTCTTGTTCTTTTAACGGCTTGTTCATTCTATTTCTTCAATTTCTGTATTTTCGTTGTGTTTTTAGATTTTGAAAACCAGATAATTTAAAAAGGGTAAGTTGTTCAATATGAATTAAAGTACAAGAAAAATTAGCATATTTTTTTATTTAATAAAATACTGTTTTGTAGTTTTTACAAAGCTTATAAGGGCAATCTGTTCTGTATTTGAGTTTACATATAGGTATTTTTTTGTGTGTTAGTGTGTAATGTCAAAATTTCAAAAAGCTGATAACCTAAGGTTATTCTTTCATGTTATAAGTGATATGACTGAAGTAGAAAAAAATGAAAAAACGTCCAAAAATGTGATGAGATAAAACTCAGAAAAATGGAAAAAAGAAAATTAGAGAATTTAAGAAACCAGAGTCAATTTCTTTCATTATAAGAGATGGGGGGGGGGGTAGATTAGTAGCTGTGCTTCAGCGGTACCTGTACTTTCTAGAGAACTGGGAAAAAAAACTGTTGGTTGTATTATAAATGACATGTTTGGATAGCAATTTAGTTTAGCTATTATAACTAGCTCTTTATTTATTTTGTAATTATTAAATTTCAGCATTTTTATCCATAAGGGATTCCTTCTCTTTCAATACGTAAGATTAACAATTTATTTCGAAAAATATTTTATTTTGTCCAGTTGAAATATGTTCATAATACAATTTTATCTCCTTTCAATCGGACCTTTTGGGGGGACTGAATGATTGGTTTTATTAACGTCGCTCGAAAATTAACACAAGGGTTATTGGTGACAAACTTCATAATTTTGAAACTCGATCAAGTGACGAGGACGACACCATAGATGACATCTCCTCCTCCAACTTCTACAACACGCTAACGGAAGGGCTTAATCTTCGACAGATTTAACGTGCTTTCGCCCTGGATACACGGCATGTGTCAAGTGGCATCAAGGCTCAAGTCTATGACTCACGAAAAACCACCGGCCGTGAGTCAAACCATGACCACTAGCCACGGCAGCAAATTTAAAGGCACACAATTTTCAGTGACCAATTTTATAAAAAAATTAGTCACTTATAAAGCAAAAGCTTAGTTTTACCAAACACGAAAACGCATAAATTATGCGTTTTAGAAATAAAACCTCCTTGAAACAAATTTTAAGCAATTACAATTATTTTAAATTTTTTAAACTAATTCACTATTTAAAAATTCCTACTACTTCTACAAACTTTATTATTTTTGAACTACTTTTTTCTCAATATCTTAGATGTATTTTTCACAATTATGTGCGATGAGTTTGGTTGTATTAATGCTATAGCCTTATAAATTATTTTATCAAATACTATTCAAAAAAGTAAAACACGCACACACACATTTATATATATATATGTGTGTGTGTGTGTGTGTAATGTAGATTTTTTTACAAAAAATATTTATCTAAATTCTTATTTAATAACCAAAAATATCGAAATTATTATATAAAACAAACAGAAGAAATTTCAAATGAGCATTTTCTTGTTTCCAAAAAAAAAAGCCTTCACATTTTAAATACATAACCATAATGAAAATGAAAAAGCTGAGGAAAAAAAAATTGAAAGCAATTTAAATGATATGGCGCGCTACAATAAAAATTAAATAACGCACAGTATAAAACAGTTCGAGCTACTAAGAGTGCAGTATCATATAGTTAGATAATTTTTTTTAAAGTTCTACAATTAAAATACGGTAAAAATTTTTTTTGATGTATTGGCCATTTTAAGGTACCATGTCTCCTTAATTAGGTTGAACAGTATTGCCAATATTTCAAAACATTTCTTAAACATATAATTTCTCTAAATAAACACATTTTTAAGCATTAGTTGATTTATTTAATACATGTAATGACATCTCACATCACATATTATTAAGGCTACATCATGAAAAAATATTCACGAAAAACGAATTATCTAAATTTTTCTGAACTGAATAATTATTTCAGATATCTCTCTTCTAAGAACAAAACGTATTCCTAAGTCAAATACTTATTAAACATTTACAGGAACACTTCACTGTTTCAAGCTCTTTATTTATTTTCAGACTCCATTTGCTTTTTATTATCCACTTATAATTTTCCAATCAGAAGAATTGCTTTTCTCTTTACCTCTTCTATCGTTTTGGGGAAAATTGTGCAAGAAATCGTTTCTTCCTGGTAGGGAATTGTTCTTTTTCACGAAATTCGATTATCTACTGATTCAGTAATAGAGAACAACTGCTTGCGAAGGATCATTTTCAAGCCGTGCTGAGTGGTCAGTCCCAAATGACCATTGGTCACTTTAATACATTCCGATGAAAACATGTGACTTCTGAGAATTAGAGCTGATTTTTGGCAGAACTTGTTACAACAACCGATTTTTGGAAAAAAAAGGAGTAAAACTCATTTCGAGTTTTATAGAATAATAATTTATTGAACAAGTATTCGAAGAAATCGTCTTTCACAATGCCGGAAAATTAAGAATGTTTTATAATTTTTTGTGTAAAAAGAAGATTAGTTTATTTGGATTGATTTTCTGCTGCTTTGTCTAAAAGGTTATGAAATAAAAGAGGCAAAATAATTTTTTTTTGCCTTAGTTATAATTATCTTATTCTTAATTTTTAGTTGCCAGTTATATTCCTAAGAATTTCTCAAAAAAATATTAAAATATGATTTTTTAAATAACTATACATAATAAGGTATTTTATTCAGACCTAATTACTCGTGAACAGTATTTTCTCAAAAAGTTCATCTTAATACAAATTAGCTTCAAGCTCAAATTATTTTATTATTTTTGAGATTGAAGATTTCATACAATCTTATTACTTTAAATTATCTTTCTTGAATTTTTGAAGTAGAAATAAATTTTAAAAAAAATATTACATTTAATTTAAAAATAAATTAAGTAGACGATTTCTTAAAGCTTTAGGTTGTTATATTTTTTTCTTGCTTCACGAAGTGCAAGTTTTTTCTAAAATTTAATTCTCATACTAGAAGCATTTCCAGTTATTATGTAGCATTCCATTAAAAGTTAGGTCCAAAACACTATTAAATTCCTTGAATTTTGCATTTATTTCATATGTTTCATAGTACCTAAAAGAAAATTTCCCTTTCTCCAGGTATCGTGAAAATTGTTCTTGTTAGAAATTTACTAAATTATTATCACAAATAATATCAACTAAATTTGCACTCGAAATTGAGGATACATGGAATTTATATAACAGAATAAAAATAATCGAAATGCTGTGTTCGATTTCAAAACTCCGTTACAAACGACTATCTATTATTAGCGCACACGTTTTCTAATTAAGGTAATATTCAATCATCTAATGTCTTAAAGGGATTAAAATGTTTCAATAGCTATTTATTTTGATTACTACCTTTAATTTAATTGCTTAAAATTGGTACAAAATGGTAACTTATTTAAAAGGTACTTTTAACATTGTATTGTTTCACACTAAATGCAAGGAATTTAAAATTCATGGGAAAAAGCTTAAAGAGTGATACAAACAAGTAAACAATAATTTTTACCATACAATGCATAGGTGGAGAGCAAGAGGTGAATGACGTTGTGATGGAAAGCATAAAGAGAGAGTTTTCTAACACATCTCTGCTGTGATTTCAAGGAGGCATGGCTGTTTCCTGATTAATGCACATCACTATGCCTCCTAAAATCCACGGTAAAAATGAAGAAAACTCCAGCTTTATACTTTCCATTACAACACCTCCTAGTGGTTCACTGCTTGCTATCAAACTGCACATTGTGTGGTGAAAATTGCTTGTTTACATACTTTCTATCACCCCTTAAATATTTGCCCATGAGTCTCGAAACATCCTGTGTAGTCAGTGAACAATTCGTTGCGTTTACTGAAGATAAAGACTCGTTAAAAAATGCCCGCTTCTTATATAAATTTCATGAAAGCTTAAGAGAACATAGTATTCTGTGAGAAACTTTTTTTTAAATAAAATATTTATAATGTTCTTTGTGCTCTATATTTGAGCTCAAATAAAATATACAACCTAAAAAATTTAATTTTCAAACATTTAATTATTTAAAATTTTAATTTTTTTCAAAGTCTTTTAATGTGTATTAAGATTTGTATCACAATTTTGCTTATGGTTTTGACTGTATTAAATTGTTATTAAAAATTTTGCGAATTTTTTCTATCAGGTTTTAAGAAAAGTAGTGAAAAAAAAACCTATTTCTAATTGTGTGAATTTTATCAAGGAAATATATATATATATATGAATCCTTATTCTATCCACAAAGTTATGAAACATATCTTGTAAAAGACTTGGAAAAATCTCAAATTTTTATATTGATTACATAAAGCGTCTTAATATTTTGAGTACATGATTATGACGAAAAATAAAAAGACAAAAAAATGCAGTTTAAAAGTTTGAAGGTCAATGAAATATGATTTAACATCTGTTGATATATTAATGGCTAATTAAGTAGGTAGAGGTATTACGTTTTGTATACATTGTCAGAAAATCCTAGCAGTTACAGCTTAAGATTAAATTACTGGACTCGAATAATTTCTAGATTTTACAATTTTAGAAATTCCTCTTTTGATATTGAAGTCAATTTCGAAAAAAAAATTCCTTACTAAACCTACTTTTAAAATTTTATTTCCAGTCGACTATTTCAATGCACTTTTTTTTTTCTTCTTTTTTTATCATTCAACTTTGGTTGTTACTTTAAACAATTGGATTTCATATACTTGGCTTCTTATCCGAATTCACCAAACATAAAAGCTATTTTTAAAAAATTAGATTTTGTATTTTCTTATATTGTCATTCTGCATAGTCGTGCGTGAGACTGAATCCCTGTTTTGCTCTTGCAGAAGGTTTCTTTCCAAAAGAAAATCTATTTCTCTTTTCCTTTTTCTCTCTTGTTGCCCAGTTTATGATCAGGAACAAAACATCTTCGTCAAAAAGCCTTTCAGGCTGAAAACAAATAAGGTTTGTTCCTTTCGGTATGTGACTTGATGAACTTTCTTTTAACATATTTGAAAACTTGTTGAAAATAATTTCATTTATCTTTAGAAATAGACATTAGCCTATTGTATGACCACCAATAGAATAGAAGTTCAATTTTAATGTATCACTAAAATAAAAGAGAATTTAAAATAAATAAAGTCTTAGTAAATTGCATTAGTTTTAGTTGAAATACAGCTGATCTAATGCTCTTTTCTGTAGAAAATATGTGTGCTGCCAAACGAAATAAACAAAGTGCTGGTTTCAAATGTGAAGTCTTTCAATTTGTATTAAAAAAAAATGGAAATCGTGCTTCAGAAAGAACAAACGTGCAGATATAACGGAAGATGAAAATGAAAAACTTTTCCTGCTAACCAAAGATGAATTTTTTTAGTTCACAAGGTATATAAATTCTTTTAAATAAACTTTTTTTGTGGTGCATCTAGAAATTAATTTTTTTAATGTTCGTCTTTTCCATATTTTTAAATGCATCATTTTTATACCTGCCGTCTAACACGTTTTCTTAAATTTTGATTTTATTTTTTGTTTGTCTTACAACAGAATGTACGGTATGATACTTTTGACTCGAAATGAGACTAACAGAGCATTACAATGCTATGATGATCTCTTATGATGTATCGTGATAAAACCCTACTTATAATTCATTCATTGAACGATTCGTAAAAATCCTGTATTCCATTTGAAAATTTTCAGATGTTTTATGCAGTTTTCATTCCTGTGAAAATATTAATCACGTATACTCAAAGTATCAGGTTTGCATTAGAAATTTTGTTTTAAACACCCTTAAAAAGTATGAGTGAATTTTTGTACTCCAGACCTCATAAAAACTATTTAGTTTTGCAAATTTTGCGACTCGGATAGTGTTTCGACGCAGTTGTATACCAGTTGCACCCAATAAATTTTTATGATAAAATTTTCAAAGATTCCTTTTCATTCCCTGCATACTTTATACAAATCTTAGACTGGAATTTTCGAATCTGGTATTTTCTTGTAAGGTCTTCCTCGAAAGTATTCTTCTTGAAACTATAAAGGATTACAATGGAGGGATCCATTCTATTGTAGCAATATATATATATATATATATATATATAAATATTTAAAATACATTTTTAATTTAGGATGATACTTTTAACTTGAATGATTTGAATATTTTTATGATTTACTGGTTTTCGATTAATTCTGTGGTATTTGTAAATTTTTAGTTTGCATAGATTTCTTAAATTTGATTTTAGAGGTTATAATTCGTAATGTTTTAGTACGATTTTATGTAATTTCAAATTAAGTCTAATTAACATTAATATATATATATATATATATATATATATATATATATATATATATATATATATATATATATATATGTGTGTGTGTGTGTGTGAGAGAGAGAGAGAGAGAGAGAGAGAGTGTGTGTGTGTGTCTACAAGTGGTTATCAAAATAATGGAAATACTTGTAAATAAAAGTAATATTTTTGAATGCGCTTCGTAAGAATTCAAATATAATAATATCTACCACTTTTTTATGAACAGAAATGCATAAATTCTGGTAGTATATGGTAGCCTTGTTAATGTTCTGAAGTCTTGAATTTCTTTCAGAAGTATTAAATGTCGGACCTTTCACATTTTCAAAAAGGCCAAATAGTTGGAGCCCGTCTTGCTGGAGCAAGTGTGACCGAAACATCTCCACTTTTAGGCATTTCTAGAGGTACGATGTCTAAAGTCATGACATACAAGCAGCGTAGCAAGACAAGATCGTCAAAGTGAAATAGTAAATGGAAAGCGAAACTTTGTGAAATAGACCGACGGGTATTGAAGAGGATTGTAATGTCTAAAAAGCGAACAACTGCAGCAAAAGTGACCTCAGAGCTCAATCAGCATCTGTATTATCCAATGTCAATGATTATAGTTAGAAGGAATCTTCATAAACTGGAAATTTACCACCGAACAACAATTCCCAAGAGACTTGTCAAAAATGTCAATGCCAAACGTCGTCTACAATGGTGTCACAAAACCTGGTCGATTGATAAGAACAAGAAAGTAATATGGTCTGACAAATAGTCTTTCACACTTTTCCCAACAGCAGGATGGGTGCATGTTTGGAGGACACTTGCACAAGCGTATGATCACGATATAGTCTCCATCTAATTGTCAGGCATGGAGGTGGATCTATCATAATGCGGTGAACCATCTTGTGGTTTTCTGATGGACCAATAGTAAACCTGAAAGGAAGGATCACTGTGGAGAGGTATAGAGAAATTTTAGCAGCCCAGGTCCATCCTATGATGCTAACTTTGTTTCCTGCAGGAGATGGAATTTTCCAGGATGATAATGCCCTATCTATGCAGCGGGACTTGTCCAATCATGGTTTGTCGAACATGAGGATGAATTTAAACATCTACCTCGGTCCACACAGTAATCCGATCTCCATATAATTGAGCCGTTATGGTCTATTTTAGAGCGTTCAATCCGGAATCAATATCCTCCACCGGCATCTCTCCCAGAATTTTCACATTATCTCCTTGAAGAATGGTACAATATTTCTCTAAACACTATCCAACACTTGTATGAATTGATTCTTAGGTGAATCCAACATGCCAAAGGCGGTCCTACACCGTACTGATGAAAGATTCTATATATATATCTAAGGTGTTTTATTGTTTTGATAACCACCTATATATATATATATATTCTCTGAAAAACCGGATCAATTATGAAAAATAAGAAATGGAGTTATATGAAAATACAATTACTACTAAGAAAACCTATAACAAAAGTTACGAAAAGGTATTTTAAGCTTATTGAAGGATGTAGTAATTATTTATATATTAATGCCACTCTTTCCACAAATATTTGCTTAACATTTCGATTCTTTTCTACATGTTACATACTCCTATTGTTACAAAATCAGGGTACCATTTTGCTATAAAATGAATAATTACTCCTCTAAAAAAATTAAATGTTAGAAATATTGAAGTGGTTGGTGAATTTCAGTATATATCAATATTTTTTTTCTCTCAAAATTTACTTGTTGTAAAACCAATCTCTAAATTTGTTATAAAATATTGTTACAAAATACAATCATGCGTGAATGTATACGAGTGAAAACCATTCCAACTAGATGGATAATGGCGAATGACGCTTTATTCATAAATATTTAAGACTGGACGACATATACGAATCTTGAACAGATTAATGATACTAACAAGAAACACAGGACTTGTATAGATTATATTTATAAAAATGCAGGAGCAAAAACAGCACTTGTAATGGCAGCCCCAGATATACCAACAACGTTCATCTCAGCAGCTTTCTTGTTTGCACTACGGACAAATCTCCGCTGTAATACTATGCACATCCAAAGCAGACTCCATCATTTCCCGACAGATACCAGCCGCTTCCTTAAGTTCACACGGCCGCACTACCGGCAGCTCCTCGTCAAATTCACATAGCCAAGGCCGACAACTGCCATTTGATTTTCTGATCGATCTCCATGGTTTCGCATCTCTTCGCAGGCTCACTGGCCAGCTGTAACGCCACAGGGAAAATCCAGGAAAGTTTGAAACTTTTCTTCCAAGGGAAGATATTGCCTAGATTCCAGCATTTTTTAGAAACATCTATTTGTCGCCTAAGTCACTAACTTTCGCGCCAAGTCGCCTAGAGTGTTACGAAATTCATCTTCCTGGTTAAAAGGTCTTTTGCTTAAAATTTCCTTGGGTGATTGATGGAATAACTATAAATGTCTCTTTTCCTTCATAAGGTGGCGCGTACATTTCATCTTTTACAAATCCTCCGAGGAAAAAATTTAATTGGGTCAAATCAAGTGACTTAGGAGAGCAGCTGTGTAACATCTAATCATCTGGTTTACTGTGACTGATCCAGTTGCGAGGTAGCGCCATGAAAGCTTCTAAAACAACTTTCGTAAATAGCTTCAAGAAGAAAACTAAAATGCCAATTTTTGATCGCAATATTAAACGTTACATTTATTTCTTTGTATTCATGTATCATTTATTATTCTGTGTCTCTAATTTTTGAAAATATGGAATTTTGAAATTGATTATTCACTTTAATTAACCCTGTATAATGTACTTGAAAATTTCTGTTCTTTTTGATACTATTTGTAAATTTTTGGTGATATTTTATATTATTACGCCAATGAAATTTAAATTACATCATAGTAAATATTTCTGAAGTTAAAATGTATTCTTTTCCCACCCATGTTATCTAAAAGTGATTCCAAATTACGCTGATAAACACAAACATCTAATAAAATATATTGGTCAAAAGAGCATTATTCACATAGAGGACTATTTTCTCTTTCTTCTCAGATCTATTGATAAAAAGCTTAGTCTCTTTTTTTTCCTTTCTGAAACGATTTCTACGATTCATTAAAGCTTTCTCTTTATCTGAGACGTATCAACGCATTGACACGTTTTTCTATAGCCGAGAGCCTTAATTGTTTCCGGATTGCCTACTCGCCAACTTGGCGAAAAGAAATGAATCTTTTTCTGTCTTCAGATTCAAGAAGAGACAGAAAAGAAGAAAGTAGAAGTTTCGGGCCATTTGTCAAACTCAGGCGTGGATTTCTTTTGCTTCAAGTTTTTGTTATTTCGTGGGCATCAATTTTTTTTCGAAATACGACAAAATAGAAAAGAACGTATGATTCTTTCAATATTTTTAACATAATCAAAAATCGATATTCAGGGGTAGCTTTGGGAAGGGTGAAATCATCCACTAATATCAAGTAGTGCATTGTTTGGTTATTTGATATATTTTCGCAAAGAATTTGGAAATAAAGACATTTCTAGCATTCTCTCTCTCTCTTTCTCTCATATACATATGTATTTTGAAATTATGTAATAATATGTCAGTTTTCAAACACTATATTTTGTTCTAATAATGCATGATAAGAGTGCTTACACATAGAAATATTACTTAGCCTATTAGAATGTTTGATAAAATATTAACTCAGATTTTTATTTTTTACAAAATATTTTAAATTGTTTGTACTTACCCGTATAGCTGTTTCATCTTCATAATAAAACGTAGCGAATTTCTGAATCACTTTATATTATTTTTAAATTTAATGATAATTATTTTTTAGGAAAGACAATATGTTGTACAATATACCTTCAATTAAAAAATTTTCTTAAAAAGTATCTATCTAGAATTTTTCGTTTGTTTTATGTAGGTGATGTAAGTGATCGTATTGTGTGATTTTTGTCCAGCACGAAGAAGCCATTAATCACCGGCAGATGCATTGGCATCTACCGATGACAAGTGCCTTCAGAATTTCATTTCTGGAAAAATGGCCGGAACACTTGAACATTTTCACTGCATCAAATAGTTTTGCAATGTATGGAGATTTTCTAGTTAAAATATATCAGAAATTGATCAACAAATAAACCAAGTGAAAAGAAACAAGATTTTAGTCTAGAGATAGTTGGATGGACCAGCAGAGTGTAAACTAAAAATAATTAAGCTGTCAATATGTTCAAAACTCCAATTGAAAAAACGCAGGACATGAGAAAACACTTAATTGCTTATCAACGTAGAATATGCAGGATCGCTTTCTCTAAAGAATCCCTTTTAGTTCTGATCAACCTAGTTCATATTGTAATAATAAAGTCTTAGCTTACCAAATCACTCGTTTCCATTCACAGACTTCAAGATTAAAATAGTCTCAACTCCTGTTACTCTAACTAGGGATTGCTTTTGATTAATTTCAATTCAAATAATTAATTGTGATGGTTCTATTCTATATACAAATTTCTATCAGGCTCTTCCATCATTTTTCTTTCATCTTTCTAAAATAAAGAAGCTAAAAAGAGTATTGTGTAGGACCAATAAGCACACAAGAGAAGAGATGGGAGAATTTTAACGCATTGCATGAGAGAGATTGTTGACAATAATGAAGAACATAACATTTTAGTAGGTATATGTATAACTTTACGATGTATACCATCTTTTAATTTAGACGGAATATGTCAATTTGATGTGTATACCTTATACCTTACAGATGAACCCACAACCGGAAATCCATCGGAGTGTTTTCGGAGGATCATGATGATCACGAAACTACAAAGTTAAGGTAGATGACTTTATATCACCAAACGGTCATTGCAGCATTAGTCAAACACTTGTGGTGACATGTGGAAGAGTATAATCTTGCATCTAAGCATTGTCTTTAATGACATTCCTTCGCTACAGCTTTAGAATTGCGTATTTCTGCAACATTGTTGCATTCTGAGCACATATGATAGAGCCCATTTTCATATTTGTGGAGGAACCACATCGAATTAGTACGGACCGAGAATGAATGTGCTTACAATGAGGCTCCCAATAGTCACTTTGACCTTGTGTAAAGGCATTGGTGTCACATTGTGAGGATTTTCACGAGCCCAGTGTCTTGGAGTTAGTGTTCTCATTTAACCTAAATGTTCCTCATCTGTCTATAATATCCACTTGCTATCTTCATCAAACCTAATGAGGAAGAAATTCACAAAGTCAACGCGCTTTTACTTGTCTCCATGTTGCAATAGCCGGAGGAATCGATAGGGAAATATTTGTAAAACACTGAACGTAGAAGCTAGAGGACAAAGGACTGTGGGTTTCAGTACATTCAAATTAAGGGGAATATTTTTTGTGGTATGAAATAGACCTGAATTAATCAAATTATGCTCTTCCACAACAATTTCAATAAGAACAGATGATCGTTCGGATTATAGTCTGTCACATGTGCATCCAATATCCTCAAAAAAATTGTTTATTAAATCCCATACAGTTTTGAAGGAACGTGGGTCTCGTATAACCTTATGACTTCCATAAATTCACACTGCTTCGGCAGTATTTCCCCCTTTCAGACCAAACGATTTTATCAATTCGTCTCGATGTTTTCTTGTAATAGTTACCTTGTTGGCATATTAGAATACCTAATGAAAGTAACTTTCTATCCACACTGCTTGTTAAAGGGTTTCCACAAAGTAAGTTTTGCACGTGGTGGTCTGTGATTGGTACTTGTTTCTCTGTCCCTTTAAGTTATGCAAAGTGTGTTAATGCACCATCTCTTTGTGTTGCGGTTAGCTCTTTTTAAAACTCTTCTTTACAAATGTTTTAAGCCGGCAGCATATCATTCTAATTCCAATCAAGGTTTATTTAATACAATAGTTAATGCAATTCGATTTTTTAATTGGTTGCAATTAAGAAAATCGAATTTTTTTTACTATAACCGTAACAGTTTTGTTTTACATCATCACAATCTCGAATGCATGCTAACAAATAACAATATCTGAAATTTTCTTTGGATTGGTTTAATGGATAGATCTGTAGGGGGTCGTATATCTAGGAAGTGTTTTCTTATGGCAACTATGTATATAATTATAGCTTTTCATTTGCACTTAATTTCCTGAATATGTATTTATTTTATTACCATTAGAGAACCAGCAATGCAGATTAGCCTTTAGAGTTTTTTTCACATCATGATTTCTTTTAAAATTCAGCCAGAAATATTGACGTATTCTTATGTCTTTTTCGTATGTTGTATAGAGATGCTTGCCTACATTTTTTAACGATTTTAATGGTAATACTATCCTACAAATTTAAAAAATACAAGATTTTTGTATTTTTTTACATCAAATTGTCGTAAACTTTTTTTGTTTTGCCTCATATGTTATACTTAGGAAACTCTTGAAAGTTCTTACAACTTTAATGCTTTTTATTCAATTTGAAGAAAGGAAATACTTATTTGTCAATGTCAAATTCCTTGCGAATAACATTAATAATAGAGGGAATCAAAAATATAAAACTTTCAAATGTTAGAGTTTACCCCAATGGTTCCTCTTTCCTTTTATATATTATAACATATGGGAATAGTTGTATTATGGTTTGTTTAAATTCTGGCATTGAGTTTTAAGGAATCGAAATATATTTTCTTAGGAATATATGTGATCAATAAAACTGCCCACGTAAATCAGCAATAAATCTCTCCTAAACTTAAAAATTAATATGAGCTAATGAAATATCTATATGATAGTTCTCATAGTATTGATATTTAACGAAATCAATGAAAATGAAAATAATCATGTTTTAAATTTTTACGGAATACGTAATCACTTCATTTAGTTATAAAAATATTGGATGTTAATTTTCAAAATTACATGTAAATTTAAAATATTTTAAAAATATGATTATATTTTTATTTAATATTTTTTGTTTCCTTCAAATACCTAGCTTATAAAAACATTGTCAAATTATCTCTGTATGACACCTTTCTCATTATGAAGTTATGGCTTAAAAGATTAAATTTTATTAAAACAATATTTTTACATTAAAATTAATTACTTATGATATAACTCGAATATGCAATGAAATTGAGTTTCATTCATTCTGAGATCAGTTCATGGGTATTATGTAGATAAATTTGTATTCTAATTTAAAGAAAAAACATCCTGAAAAATATCTAATTCTAATTAATTTGGTTTTAAAAGTAGGAATCGAAAATGAATAGTGTGCTTTGTATGCAAAAGCCCCTCATATTATGGTTTTGAAAAATACATTGGCTAAGATAAAGTTGGTGTAAGGTTTTAAAAATGCAAAAACTTTATTTTTATATAAATTTTACAACATAAATAATTTTATTCCGACTTTTAATTTAAACTGTGTAGCTTATTTTCACAAAAATCTTAATCTAAAAGACATCATTTTGTTTTCCTATTTATATTTTTAGGAATTATTAGTGTATTTCAATTTTTTTTCCTTTGGACTATGTGACTGGTTTGCATTACCCATACATTTATTCAATTTTACGCCACAGTGATGTTCTTTAATTTTTATGAGTTGCGACTAAAAAATCTTTAAATTTTGTTTCTCTGTCTTCCTGCTTCTAAACTTGCATATGCTTCTAAACTTTTGGTGCGTGAATGTAATAATGTGATCTTTTTTTAATTTGTTACACCTCCGTCCATCATATAAGCTTTAGGAGACTGTTTTCTCGACCCCGACAGATTTAACGTGTATCAGACTCGGCTACACTGCGGGTCTTTGGCAGCCAAAGATCGAAACCGCGACTAAACGAAAACCGCCGGTCATGAATCAGAAACTGTGACCACTAGGCTACCTCGACCTTACTGATGTTTAGTAGGGAAACACAAGATGATACTGGCTGTGGCAAGGAACTACTGCAAGCTCAACCTACGGATGATCTTAAGGAGATCTTCCGGATGATATAAAATTCGATAAATATTGGCTTAATACGCAGTGAAGGAGTGAAATTTGGTATTCAAGGCGCAAGAACCAAATCTGAACATGCTGCGCCAAATTCTGTGATCTAGATGTAAGAAAGATGAAAGAAAAAGAGAGGAAATGGTTGACCAGCTCCATCGAGGTATAAGTGGGAAATGTTTTAGTCTTTCTAGTTGTGCTCCCTCCACTTTCAGTTTATCTCAGTTGCTGTTCGAATTAAAAAAAGAGTGCAATTGTGGCTTATAATGTGAGAACTGGGGGATCGAAAAATTTGTATAATTAGCAGTATCATCAAATTATCCGAAACAAACTTTCTTCTAATCGGGAAGGAAAACATTTTAAATTATCCCTAAGTTAAAGTGGGATAGTTTTAGAGATAGCAATTTTTAGGGGAGAAGGGAAGGATTTCTAAAACACTGGTACCTCATTTCGTAGAAATTTTCTGACGATGTACTCTTGATGGTGCAACGTCCATAGTACACAGACACGCAGTAAGAACATGATCATAAGTTTATATCAGATCTAAGTAATGTATCTGACCGTACTAATGCTTTGGAAATTATAAAATATGAAGAAGACAGAAAATTTTTACTATATAAAAGAGAGCTGGAATCCTAGGGGAGTCAATATGAAGCGAAAAGAAGAGCATTATTGAAATTCAGGTAGCCTGAATAAAGTCAAGCCGAAACTCGTAGTGACTCCCAGATCTTTGATTGTATGGATTCATTAGAATAATCATCAAGTCTCGAGGGTATTTCTGTTTAACCTGGTCTCTTATCATATATTACTCACACTTCTCCTGAGAAATATATAGAAGCGCTGGTAGATTTAAGGTGAGAAATGTCGAAGCATTTAAGACACATTAGAAGAAATATTTCTAACTTCAAAATTAATGGCTATATTCCATCAATACCACATCAGTCTGAGAAGTTACATGTATAAAAATTGCACGTGTGATAATGTCCTAAGATTGTCATCGCCTAATGATAAAATGAACTTCAGATAAGACGAAATATTAATTTTCATCATAGTTTTATTAGTTCTAGTATATATCTGTCCTCTAAGACGATCCCCAAAATATTAATGACCCGTGAATTTAGTTTAGATCATTAACATGACACATTTAGAACAAATTTTTTTTTTCTTGCATCTAGCAGCACTGCTTATAGAAGCCCGCACCGAAGCAGCGTGTATCTCTAACAAATCCTGCAAAAAGTGTGGGATTTATAATGCTTTGGCTGAAGAGATGATTTGTTATGGAATGACGAAGGGGAAATCGATACGCTAGATTCAGAATGGTACCGATATGACGAGGTTCTCCGTAATGAAAAAGAAGATGTACTCGAGAAGCTATTTGTCTTAGATGTTGAATGATAGAATTTTGCTAGATTTTAAATATATTGGTGAATTATTTGTTTCCTTTTATAATGGTTTCAATTTATGTAAACTTTAATGTAATTTTTTGTCCCACGAGAGACGACCTGGATTTTGGGGACTTTTTTTGCGATACGGCTATCGTCTTATTATCTGAGGAAATATACGGTAATTTTTGCATTGAGGAAAATTATAATTTCCCGAATGATAGAGGAATCTATAACCTCTAACTAAAAAGTATCAGTAATATAGGTAATGTATCAAAGGTAATGAACCATGAAATGCTGAAATACGAATCATCAGAAAATGAGGGGGCATCTGAAATTATATTTTTCTCTAAATTTTCATAATTAAGTATAATAAGAACCTTAAAATATATACATATCAGAGCTGAGTGTGATAACTAAACTTGTGCTTCACTGTCAAAACTTCCACATCAACTCAAGTGATGGTGATACGTAAAAATAGATTTAGGATGGTGATATGTAAAAATAGATTTAGGATTGTGATACATAAAAATAGATTTAGGACAATTGAATGGCAGTCAAGCATTTAATGGAAAAACAAAATCTTAGATGAATGTAAATTACTTTTTCAAACTGTATTCAATGATTAAACTCTGGATATAGATTTTGCATACCTCGAAGATCGGATTTTGTCAAAAATTGGTGAGTAAAGTATGAAATTCGTGTGCTGTTTTTAAAAAAAAATCGAAAGAACGAAGACCTCAAAATGTTTAAAAGAAATGAAATAATGTATCTATTTTTTTTTCTTTAAGCCTTTTATTAACTGCTGAATGGAATCAAGAATGATATCAAAAGAGAAAGAAAAAAAGTTTATAAAATGCAGTGAAAAAAAGAAAGAGAAAAAGTTAGTTCATCAAAAATAATGCATGTTGGTTTGAAAAAAAAATGGTGCAAAAGAAAATCTCATTACTTCTTCACTAAAAACTATGCAACGTCAATTAAACTAATGCACTTACTGCCATAAAAAATAATCACTTCTAAATTCATCTTAATAAGCAAGCAAACATTTTTTGATTTCCCCATTTTCTTAAAAAAAAACACTAGTCATTATAAAATCAGAGTTCACGAGTTTTTTTTGTGTGTGTGCGTGTGTGTGTGTGTAGCAAAACAAATAAACTCTCCAGGTAAAAAGCTTGTCGGTTTTAATTTTGCTGATTTACTTTTTTATCTAAGTTTTTGTCTGTTACCTTTCTTTTTGTTCATGCCATGTCAAGGATATCGCTTAAATACTTCTTTTTCTTCACTAGTTAAAAAAAAAAGCATTCTTATGGTTTCTAATCTCTTAGTTATTCTGGTAGAAACTTTTTATATAAGTTTAATAACCTCTCGAGCAAAGTTTGTGTACTCTATTATGTTTTATATTACATAATTAGAATAGAGAACCTCTTAAATATTTCCTAGCTCCCATCTCTCAAGGTACATTCAAAATTAGGAATCACGATTAAAATTTGACACTAGAAATTGTATATAAAATTAAACTGACTTTTAAGTTCAAATAATACTAACAGCAGAGAAAAGCATATGAATTTATAAAACAGCAAATTCAAAAGGTATAGTTAAATATCTGCAGATCTATGATATTTCAAGATAGATTAGAGAAAGTTAAAAATCAGTAATATGCATTCCATTATGCATCATACTATTTTCAAAAGAAATTAAGCTCGAAAAGACGCCTTGACGGCTGAAGTAGTCTTTAACTTTCATCAGGAAATTCAAAGTCCTTTGAAAAATAAAACTATTTTTAATTCAGTTACATTACCGGAGAATTTTCGTTTTCAAAAGGGAGTTTTCTTTGGCAGCAGAGAAAATATATAAAATCAGTAAGGGATCGTGACTCTGAATGTTAAATTATTTCAATTTTTTAGAACAGTTTTAAAGGTTAGAATATAAATAAAATGTTCCATAACTTAAATTTTTTTTACTAAGTCTACAATTTATGAAAAAAGGGACAAAACGGGAAGAATATATATACAGCATTTAGTCTGTTTTATACAAATATGAAAAAAATATTACTTTAAAATATAATATTTTCTTTCAATTTTTAATATACATTATTGTCGAAAGGGAGCTTTATATTAATCGATTCAAAAGAGGCATTAAAGAAATTGGCAAAATAATCTGGAAATCTAATACTTTAAGTGCTACCTGTTAGCCACCCAAGAGACTATTGTTTTAGTTGGATCACTTATTGAGTACCTGATCACTTTTACGTACCAGATTACTTTTGGCGTACCAGAAATCTTTTCAATTTTTTATCGTTTGCTTTAAGTTTAATTACATTTGGCTTAAATATATTCAATTTAATAATTTATTGTTTGCTTTAATTTTAATTAGCTTAAATACATTCATATTAATTATAAGTCGTTTCTTTAATTTTAATATCGGGAAAATGTTACTATTATCCATTTCTCGATATTTAATCCTTTACTTAATATTTCTTACACTTGATTGTGTAATTTAATAATTATAAAAAAATACCCCTTGAGTGGCTAAATCTGTTCATTGCAAAACTTTGCATACAAATTTTAATAATTTATTTATGTGTCTGTTGCTTATTTTGCAACTCTCCAGTTTCCCTTCTTTCCTTAAATGGTAACATCATTAGTTATTAAAGCTCATTCATTAATTAAATAGTTAGACAACAAAGGAAATTTGTTTTGCTGGAATCATCGAATATTCAACGTTCGATATTTGTGTTATTATGTATGTTAAACGGGTCCCAAACCTAAAGATTAAAATTGTAAATTGTTACTTATCAGACACTGCCTAACCGGGTTTGAGTTATTACTAAACTTGAAAGCTGAATCCTATTACACGTCCATTCACAAGGGATTTATCCGCGCTAACTTCGAATGATATAATTCTTTTTTCTGGTCAGGGTGAAAAGAAAGAGGTAAGATGATCACATGTTTAGCTTCAACGTTCTAACCTTCCACTCTTTCACTCTCGTTTACAACCTATCTAAATCTTAATTTCGTTGGAGTTTATAAATGTTATCATTTTAGTCTTGTTCACGGTACTTCAGTTTTTCTAATCTAATTTACATAATCACAGTTCATTCAACAGAAAAGGCTCTCAAATCAAATAACGTCATATGACCTTGTCTTAAAGAAAGGTAAAATGAAAGGAATTATGCGAGAGAGCACCGTTAAAATTTTAGTATATGATTAGTGAAGATGTAGAATTAAAAAAAAATATTATAACTGTATGGCTATTGAAATAGAGAAATTTAATATATATCCAAGTGTTCTATCTTTTTTTAATAAGAGTTACTTATGTTCGTTGATTAATTATTTGTTCAAAAAGAGTTTCAAATTAATTATAATGCTTGAATTTCGAGACAGTTTTCCCACGATGTATTTAATTAAAGATCACTTATATATATTGTCTGTTACTTTAGAATAAATCGTGCCAAAGTCACTCATTTTCATTTCTCCACCATCGGTTATCATGGTAATATCGTACCATCGCTACTTCATTTATTTTCATCACTTCAGTTGAGGTCTGAATTCCTTTGCGTTTGAACGTGCTTTATGTTAAATATAAGTCTGTTTTAAATATCAAAAAATAACGTGTTTATTATTTTCAAAATGATGATTTTCTTAAATGAAAGTATATATAATATTAAAATATATCCTTACAAAGTATTAATATAAAACCTATGCGTATATAAATTTAGTTAATTTAAAAAGTTCCAATCAGTTGTTTAGTTATATTATATAAATGTGTAAGTGAATTAAATGTTTTTAATTACATGTCAACAGTATTTGTAAGATGTTATACGGATTTTAAACAAATATTTTAATGATGCAGATTTTAAGAAACCCTACGATGATCGTGAAGCTCAAAATTTCGTTTTCATCATTAGAATTCTGTTAACGAAAACAAAGCGAAGTGAGGGGGGGGGTGATTTCAATTCTCAACTGATGTTACCATAGCTACAGACGGCAGTAGGGGAAAATCTGTGACCTTGGAGTGCCTATTATAAAGAACAAACTACGTTAGTTTATTTTATCATTATAATTATTATGGTTTTTATTAAGCGTGTTACGTATATTAATTTATTACTCTTAATTTACTTATAGGAGTATCATTGGTTATGAATTGTATAGCAGCATAAATTTGTTGCTTAAGTGCAAATAAATTTGTGTGTAATTGAGGCGCATACTCTTCATCTTTTACACGCCCAAAAAGAAGAAGTGTGTTGACAATCGCATATCGGGTGACTTAGGCGGACATCTGTGTAACATCAAGTCATGTACTCCAATGCTACCGCTCCAACGGGGAAATAGCTCAATGTAAGCTTCTAAATCAGCTTTCGTGAAATAATCTCATGAAGAATAAACGAGGACTATCTATTGATCACAGTTTAAAGTTTCCGCTGTTTTCCCTTGTATTTATGTATTACTAATCATTATATGTAGTTTATTTTTCAAATTATGGAATTTTGAAATAGAATGAATCCTTTTGAGTAACCCTGCTTTTTGAGGTAATAGTTTTACAACATTCATAGTTAATTTTATTATCTCTTACAATCGTTATAGAAATTGACGATACAGTAATAAAAATTATCATTTCAATCAAGATTCTATTTCCAAATTTATTTTTACTAACTAATAGGAAAAAATGTTTTTGAAAAAGAATTCATTTAACTTTAGTTTTCAAATTTACTTCACAATTGTTGTTCGCATTACTACCCCTTTTCAGGTTATACATTCACACAACCGTAACATCGCCGATGTTTCACCCAGAATATTAAACTCCAGAATATGTTCTACTTTGCTGAAAACTGTTGAAGTCATTTCTCCTTTTGAAGCACCAACGTTAAAATGAAAATAAAAGCCAGAATGACCCTTTCCTCCAGCAATAGAACAAAAGAACGGGAAGTAATAAACGCCATTTATGGTTCTCGAGATCTTGCGCCGTTCGTCTTTATCACGTAATTCTGGAGCAAATAAACACTCGGGTACCGAAAGGCTGTGAGCAACGTATAAGCTTCTGTTTCTATCGCAGAACAACAGCTTCGCCACGATTACTGATTTCATGTGGGAATATTCGCCAATCTCGCCGTAAAGACGCCAAGAACCATTTCCAAGTTTCTTCAAGTAAACGACCTTAGACTATGGAATTATTTCAAATTGCCATGGGATATGTATTTCACTTTCAAAACGCTTAAGGCTGAATAAAGGAATTTTATGCGGATCTTTCGCATCCAGAAAGAACATTTTCAGGGAATTGTCATATACTGTAAGTTTTATGTGTGACTGGAAGTAATTCAAATGCGCTCGATAACAGAAAATGGAATAACGTTTTCTAAAAGAAAACTAACGTTACCGTTTCTTTATACAATAACGGGAAGATACGTAATAGATTCTTCAGAATTCGGTTTATATAGGTTCAATATCCCTTAAATATGGAATTTAAAAGTGGAAAGCGCGAGTGGGACAGATTTAAAGCTGTGTGGTCGATTTTATTAGATATTAAAATGTTCAATGTCTTTGAAAACATTCCTATTTTCATCTAATATTTTGCTGAATTCAAGTAGTTTCAAAATTGATTTTCGTTTCGTGAAAATAGGAATAAGTAAAGTATCCTATCAAGTAATTTTTTTAATGAATGCTTCAGACATTTCTTAATCATTCAATCTTAATATTCATTCCGTACAAACAAAACAAAGATTGTTAAAAAAACATATGCAATTTTTTCTACTGTGAATAAACAATTATTAAACGTAGCCAACAATATTCAAGAAAGCTAAAGTAATAATCGAAATTAATCAAGAATGTGAAATATAAATAATTTCAATCGCATGCGTGATATAATAATTACAAAATTTATGATGATAATAATAAAATTAACAATATCAAATAAATAAAGGTAATTGCATGATTATGATTAGTAATAAATTCGATCAAAGTGAAGAACAAAACTTTTAGTGGCTATCAAAAGTTGTTCTGTTTTATAAATGTCACATTCAAAGCAACACGAAGGATTTTGGCAAAGAATCTCGTAATATTTGAACCTTGGTCAAGTGACAAGGGCGAAACCTGAGTAGGCATCTCCCTCTCCTAACTTCCATATCCCGCCAAAAGGAGGACGTTTTGCCTCGATAGATTTCACGAGCATCAACTCCAATATAATGTGAATCTTCCGTGGCATCAGGGCTTGAACCCACGACCCGACGAAAACAGCGTCGCCACAAGTTCACAAACATGGCTGCCACTTTCACAGGCTTGACAGCTTAAATAAACAGTAGGGAAGTAGGGACAAATTTCACTGAATTTTTAAATCTCGATCGGGATGATAATAAATGAATCAAGAGTATTCATAAGTTATAACGAAGAAAAATTTAACAAAATTAGGCATGCAATTTTCATAAACATTAATACATATTCATAAAAAACTTATTGCGGCCCTCTCTACATCACTGACATTTTTTCTCCATGTCATGAAATAACAAGAACCCTGTGCACATTCTCGCCTTGCCATTAAGGCGACCTTCTAGAGAAAATAATTCCTTGAAATCTGAGTGCGCTCCTCTACTATGGGTATTTATACCGGTATAGACATCAGAGTTGCACTATCCTGGATTCCCTTCACTCTATCGACAACCAGCTTACTGCATCCCTGGAGCTCATCGATGATCACCCTGCTTTTCTTTAACTAACCAGAGTTTCCCACAGTTTATGATACGAGCGGTATCCATATATATATATATATTTAAACCAACTTCTTTATTTCAATGACAAATAGATAATATATTAAATTTTGAGAAGTCCTGGATTTTTGCGACTTTCTTATCAGTGTTAACTGAAGGCGTGGTATATGTGCCCAATTACCTCTTCAAACTAAAAATACAGTCATCAATGAAAAACGCATGTTTCAATAAAAGGGAATACATTTGAGAACAAGAAAAGAAAAAGTCACGCAATAATTCTGAAATTGAATGTTAAGCCTTTTGAAATGTAAAGTTAAAAAATCAAAATCAGTCCTTGGAAACATTCTGTTTAATTGAATTCATTTAATATGTAAATATTTTATTTCTCTTGAAACTATAAAGCGAATAATCAGATCAGGTAAGTTGCAGATATGTTCCTTCAAAAATAACTTTCTTCGGAAGTGAGAAAAGAAAACTTAAATTCTCATTTGAAAAATCCATTAATAGTAAGCTTATATTAATAACAATGACGCAAGCTTTGATTAAGCAAATCAATACCATAATTTGATTTAATTTTTTCAGACACCAGAGACGAAAATAATAGTGCAAGTCACAAAGACGTGATTGTAACACTGCTTGAGGTAAAAATACATTAGCGATGTGATGCATGACGACCTTTGAATTATGTGATTTTTAAGACTGTGAAATTGAAATTGATTTTGATATTTTCCTTTTAACATATGCTAGCGCTTTTTTATTTATTAAGTTCTCGAAAAAGTAGAATTATTCAAAATGAATATTAATTAGTTTATATTAAGCACATTTCAGATCCCCAGGCTCCACAGAAGCAATCACCATCAATAAAAGGAAATATCTTTTTCATGTTCTTAATGAATCGGTATTTTCATAGCGATTTATTTTAAAGTACAAAAACCTTATGAATTTTAACTAAAAAGGAGTAAAAAAGACTATTCAATAATAAAAATTATTAAAATAAGTATTAATATAAGCGATGAATTATTAAAATTGACGATAATATAGTGTAAGGATATTAAAATAAGAGTAAATGATAAAAAATATCAAACCCAATATATATCTCAGGAATGTAAATATGCCTTAAGTAAACTAAACGTAATTATTAATATAATAATTTTTTATAAAATCAATCATTTTAACCTAACACTTTGTATGTATATTTTATGCCCGGGCATTTCTGTTGACACCATTTTCTCAAAACAACAACATGTTATAGCACATGTTAATTAATCGATTTATAAACATCAGACCAGAAACTAGGCGACGAAACATGGTCAAATATTTTCGAGTGCTTTGAATAAAAGGAGCAAATTGTTCACCTTTAATGGCTCTTTAATTGCCTTAAGCTGTTTCGAGCAATTTTGTTTGACTCTGGTTTTAAATCTAGGACAGTATATTTGGTAATGCTTGGAAGTCTGAGGAAGATTGAATAATTGTTCATTAACGTCGTGCTTAGAAACCGCAGGAAGGCCATTGGCGACGGACTTCTTAATTTTGATCCCATGGACAAGTGATGAGGTTGATACCTGAGCTAGCTTTCCTCTTTACAAACTTCCATACCATGCAAATACTTGGAGTCTCCACATACTTAACGTTCATCATCTCCACAACACGGCTGGTCTTTAGTGTCATCAGGTGTCGAACTCACAACTCGATGGATACAAAGCCTGCCACGAGCTCGCAGTCATCACAACTCGGATATTGCCACCAACCACAACAAATAAGAAATCTTTATCATTTACACCACGAAATTGTAAATGAAAAAAGTTGAATTGAAAATAAATACATTATAGAAGTCGGAATTTTGGAATTCAAAAGAATCCTGCGTTGGATCTCCAATCACTAAAGCTGGTATTAATTTATTCAGTCCAGTAAGCCAAATGTAATTGATTAAATTATTATTTCAGTTATTGCTAACCTACAGGAAATATATTGTTTTGAAGAGTTTTGGGGAAATTCATTCCATACGAAAATTCCGAGATGTATGGAACAACCAGAGATGCCCAGACGTTCCTGTGAACGGATATGTGTCCAAGGGTATTGTTAAGAGTAGTAAACAATTATTCAATGTGTATCTAGAACGTTCTAATTTACTCTACTTTGCGTAGCAAATGTGGAGTTCGACAAGCACTGAAATAATTTTTGTAAATCTAATCTATGTTACTATATTTAATTTAGCAATAATTACGTGGCCTTGATAACATGGTAGTCATAGTCACGAGCTAGCCACCGGCTTAGTTTCCTTTCGAGTTCTAATGCCACTTAAAACCCGCAGTTTATCGGGACTGCTGCACGTTAAATCTGGTCGAGATCGAAGTCCTCGAAGGACGTGGGTAGAAATTCGAAAAAGGAAGTGACCGTTCAAGTAACATCCACGTCACTTGACTGAAGTCTATAATTGCGAGGTCTGTGTACAGAAGCCTTCTTGTTGCTTCAAAGCGGGACATTAAGAAACAATAACAATCAAGCAATCAGAAACAAGTATTGAATAATAATGGTATCCATTCCCTCAATATATCAAGCATCGGTTTACCTTCTTACATTTAATTGTGCCATCACTATATAGAATTGTTCAATCAATAATTAAATAGTCAGAAAATGTGCGAAATTAAATTGTTTTATTCGGATGTTTTATTATTTATAGCACACTTACTAACTGGATACGAGGCAGTAGTAAATTTGTAATCTGGATCCTACTTCACATTCCTTCCCAGATGATTGCTCTACTCTAACATCTAATAATCTCATCTCTTTCCTCTTATCAGCGTAAATGCACATCAATCTTGGTTTCTATGACCTTGATATCTCCCTCTTTATAACAGATTCTAGCAAATTATGAATGTTATCACATGATTTTTATGAACTACAATTAAAAATTTCTATTCTAAATAACATAAGTTGGGGCTCATTTACTAGAAGAAGTTCACAAATTGAATAATATCATATGCAAGTTCCAAGGTTTAATTGATGAGAAATAAATATGATAACTCCGTTTTAAACGTGGTAATCTACCCAGCAATGTCATAGAATTTCAACAGGTATAAAATTAAATATATTTATTCAAATTCTATGAAATTTGATAAGTATCTATTTTATCAATGCATTTATCAGTTTTTAAAATCTGTTGGAATATACTTGAGTTATTCATAATTCATCGTTGGTTTTAAAAGAATTTAATATTTAACGTATATATTTTTAAAAGAGGCAAATTCTGTGTTTTATTCAAAATCCTATACTGCTGCTAACAATTTGTTTGTCGTCCTTATTTGCAGAGTTTTAGGATTTTAATTTGAAAGTTTGTGATTACTTTTATGAGTCATTGTGAATATACATTCGCATGCTTTTAACAGAGAAAAAATGTTAGCAAACATAACTTCATTCCATCATGCCCATTGTGATTAACCTAGTTGAAATTTTAGTAAATAAACGCAACTGAAATTACTTATGTGTGATGCAGGATACCAAAATTATAAAAAAATATGTTACTCAATTTCTGAAATATATATTTTGCTTTTTTTTACTAAATAATTACCCTTTATAGAAAATTTAGAAGAAATATTCTTTGATTAAGGTACTATTTTAAAATCGCATACATGACGATAATTTATACATGGAAAATATAAACATCCCTTATGTTATCAATTTCAATTTTTTTTTTCTTTTAATTACGTGTATATATATATATATATATATATATATATATATTATTTGTGTTACTAACCCATATTCTCTCTTCATCTGATGCATTGATATAATCGAAATAAGCAAATTGATCTACGTAATCACTAATACATCTTGATTAAATTTACGTCAACGAATAAAAGAATATGTAACTTATTGTTATACTTATTATGTCTTGTCTGAGGTTAACTAAAATAGTAATTTTATTTAATCTTTCAAGTATATACAAGTGTGTTTAGTATATATTTCAGGTGTAAATAAATCTCAGCCATATATCATTTATTTTAAAATTAATAATATGCTCGTTGCAAAAGTTTTACAAAGTTGAGATTTAGCATAAAAGTAGCTAACTTAAATAAATAATTATTAATTTATTCAGTCATATATTAGAATTAAATCAAACGATAATATGAAAAAAGAATGCAAATTTGGTTGATTCATTTTTTTTCACTCATTCACCAATTTATTAATTTTCTTACTCACTCATCAATTCATTCATTCTCTCGCTTACCCATCATCTCATCCATTGACTTACTCATCAACTCAATTACCCATTAATTCATTCACTTATTCATTCATTCACTCATATATTTATTTATTTCCTTTGACCAGAAAAAACATTCAGAAAACCTATTTTTTTAAAAGGATGGAATGTCCATTTTCTAGTCGACTAAACAAATAGCCCCTGGGGTGGGTAACAGAAAGTCATCTAACATCACGCACAAAATTTGAAAAATAACTCTTTTAAAAAGTAATCTATACGAGAAAAAAAAGTAATTCTATTTATGTATATGGAACAATTAACAGGAAAACCGTATAAATGAAATATAAATTTCTTATCCTCATTTAAAATAACTGAGAGATTTTCGACAGGGAAAGATGTGCTTATTTTATGTCAGGATCATATAATTCTGATTTTTATAAATTAAAGTCGATGGAAGTAATATTTTAAGACAGAAATACCTCCATACTTACGTATCTAATTATGCAAACGAATCACATTTATAAATATTGATAAATATGCAAGAACAGTTAATATTCATCAGCTGCGTTTACATTTATATATAAGTCATGTATGTACCTTTAGGTATATCTGCGACGTATTTTCTTCATTATTTAACTCTACAGTCATCTTAAAATCTAATTAAATAGTTAATAAGCTCAAGACTTCAATTGCATATACGTTAGGGAAAGACAAAATGCATCATTATCTATCAAATAATATGCAAAATTGACAAATCCCACTTATCCCAGTTAATCCTAGTTTATGCTCTAATAATAAAGTTTTAGCTTACCAAATCACTCATTCCGATCAACACACTTCTTGTTTATCACCTATTCAACTCTTATTTCGCCAACTCTAAAAGTCGCGTTAATCAAAACAATAATTACAAAAAATTCTATGTAAAGTTTTGCAAAAGGAAAGAGATTTAGCTACCTAGGGTGCGCTTTTTTATAATTTTTACTAAATTACTCAATTAAATACAAGAATTAAAGTAAACTATGAAATATTGAGAAATGGACAGTATTAAACGTTTCTGATTTTAAAATTAAAGGAAACGATAAATTACTAAATTGAATACATTTGAGCTATATGTAATTAAAATTAAAGCATACGATAAATTATTAAATTGAATATATTTGAGCTGTATGTAAATAAAATCGAAACAAACTATAAAAAATTGAAAAGTGATCCAGGAAGCCAAAAGTTATCTCTTACGCCAAAACGCCCCACCTGAAGCAATAGCCCCTAAGGTGGCCAACAATTCACTCCAATTTACAGATACCTATCAGTTTGTTGTTATCCTCCATCTCTCTTCCCTTTCCTTTTAGTTTTATTCCTATTAAGCATCACTACACCTAATTAAATTCAGTACGTTTCTTTTCTTCATACGATTTACATAATCTCGTTTCTTTTTGGTTAGCAAGGATTTGCAATTTTATATAATTCAAATTACCAAAATGACCCCGAGATCAGTGAAGAGAAAAACCGAAAATAGCCAAACGTTTAACATCTTCTATAAAGTTTGCTTCATTTGTAACTGAAAAATACGTAGGGTATTTACAAGCAAAATATTCGATATATATTTTATATATATTTATAATAAATACATACACTGAACAAATAAATTATTTGTGAAATTCAATGTAATAATATTCAAAATTTTCAAGTCTTATGATTCAAACATTCTTTTGAATTTAAATAAAATTACGCTATTCGAAAAATTTGTGAATATTTATTAGCATTTGTTTCATATACAATGTTTATTCATTGTATATAAAATAGCCTTGTTTTACAATGTGAAAAGTATCAACACTATAGATAGAAAAGGATTTGAGGAAAGAGTACCGTATTCTTTAAAAAAAACACATTAAGTGGTAATACAAATACTTTTCTCTATGGCCTGCCACGTATGTTAACATCTTTTAAAATTCATTTTCGGAACAGTCCATTTATCAAATTCACGTAAGTAATATATCTACGCAATCAGGGAAGTGACCCGTATTTTGTAACAGGAAACTCCAAAAATGTAAAATTTGAAGTATTTTAGTTACTAACCTACCATAATACCAGAAAACTTTAAATATGGAGCTATAATCAAGAAATGAGAATTAAGACCGTAGAATTGCTTTTTAGATGGAATGTTTTCCTACGAAAATTGTCCGCATGATCACTAATTTGATTTGGACATTTAGTCGAAAACAACAGATTGATTAAAAGGAAGGAAGCTTCTAAAAAAATAAGAGCTCAATAAGCCCTCAAAATATTTGTAAACAACATTCCGGACACATAGATTAATGTCAAGGCCAAATGAATGCAGGATTTCATAAACAATAGCAATATTTGTTATAAGCAATATGTATAAGTAAAAAGACATTCTTGTTTATTGTTTTGGGGCTATTCGAGCGTAAGTATACAATGTACAGATGACAATAATGATTTAGTTAATAAGACAACACATTGTTTCTTATGATAAAAATCCAAAATCCAAATGAATTCTACAGAGAATTTCATTAAAAATGAACTAAAGCAAATTTACAATTTGTTTTTATAAAGAAATATTTTTGTCAGAAGGATTGTGAAGTGTGATCCAAAAATATGGCTCTTTATCAATCAATATTGTCAACTTTAGGTATAATTGGGATTTTATTAGTGCGATATATTTCTTTATATATTTCTAGAGACAAATATTCGTACTATAGAATAAGGGGAAAGTTTATGAGAATTTATTCGTGACATTCTTGAAATTAATGTAGCATTAAATATTCGAATATTTGTTAGTTATTTGAAGAAGATGTACGATTTTTATTTTGCAAGCTGTGTGAAAGGCACTTTTAAAATAAAAGTTTTCCAGAAAGAATATTGTACAATTAATAGCTATAAATGAAAATTCGTTATTTCAAATATTAAATTAATGGATAACAAGGAAAATTTACTTATAAAGGAAACTAGTTTTGTTCTTTCATAATCGTGCTGCATTCCGCACTAGGCTCTTATAATAAGCATTATCTTAGAAAAGAGAGACATGATTACTATCTATTGTGTATGAAATTAATGGATTCTTTAGAAATGTAAGTTTGAGTTAATAATCCTTATCCGTTAGAATATCATTTATGAATGAATATGATGTGATTGTTTATTAACGTCTCACTGAGAAGTAACACGATGGGTATTGGCGGCGAACCTCGTAGATTTGAAACTCAGTCAAGAGACAAGGATGACACTTGAGTTGACAACTATCGCTACAAACTTTCATTCAACTCCGTGTATCAACACTACGCAACGGGTCTTCAGTAGCATAGCACTCGAACCCACGACTTGACGAAAACCGCACAGGTGGCGAGTCCTCAACAATGACCATTAAATTACTGCGGCCACATATATCAATGAAGGGAAATTTTTAAAGATTGATTAACTTCTTATTTTAGAATAAATTTTGATAATAAAGAAAAATAATTTAGATACAGAGATTAGACACTGAAATACTTGAATTTAGTCTACTAGATAGCAATATCAGGTGGTATCGAAGAGTGCTCGTACCTAAAAATTTTACTTTTCCTTTAAGCTCATACCCTACCAATTATTAATTTTTTTGAATGTAATATAATCAAATTCTTAAATTATACTCTTGGTTGGTAAGAAACTTGTAACAGATTACCGGATACCACAAAAAAATAAAACATTTAAAACACTTGTATAATTTTTTGAATAATTTTAGTGCTATTTTCTACAATTACGAAGCGTTTTCTAATATTTCCTAAAAACGTTTGTAATTAGATAAACATTCCAAAAAAGTTAAGAGTAAATAGAAAATAAGGCTCCACAATAGGTACATCAAGAAATCAATCGGGGTTTCTACAGTAAGAAAACGAATCAGAATCTTTTCTCTTTATTGTTGGAACAATATCGGTGAGTGTGCTCTATTTGTATTTAAAATTCAGAGAATCACGAGGATTTTTCTCTCGAGTATTGTTGCTGTCTCTTGAGTATATGCCACACATGCTCTATAGGATTTATATACGATAAGTTAGCAGGCCACTGCAATTGTTGAATGTTTTATGTTTCTAGGAAGTAGTTGATCAAAATCGTTTCAAGAAGCGCTTTCATCCATAAATATGAAGTCAGAACTCACAGTATCTCGTAACAGGCAAAAACAATGTTCCAGAAATTCATCTCTGTATCTTTCAGTAGTAACATGTTCTCGTCTCAAAGATTAAGAGGTCTTTTGACCATCCAGAAAGTTGCCTGCTAACTTCATAACTCCCTTTTAAGGTAAAAGTGATGTGATATTTTCCGGATAAAAACTAGTTCCTCGTTTGTTCCATATCATTAGCTAATGAAATTCCCGTGTTCAGACTAAAACAGCATTCGACAGTGAACATCACATAGTCCTACTGTTCCAATCTCGGGTGTAAGCGGGCGCGCTAATACATAGATGTGAGCGGAACGCAACTGCTGGTTGTCTAGCATATATGATATGATTGAATTTCGTGTAAGCAGTTTTTCTAGAAACTCGTAATCCTATAACTGTTATGAGAGCTGAATCTATGTCTGGAGTACAACAATCCTTTTACTTTCGCACAGTTATTCTCAGATATTGGGTTTGGTGAAAGGTTGTGACAATCTGCAAACCTGGTACTGGCCGTCAGGTACCATTTCCAACACCTTAAAACCTCTGCCACAGTTGAGATCACATACCAAGGCACATTCCGAATTCGAGACGCTTCTGTTTATGATCGTCCGGATTCGAACATTTCTTCATTTCTTAAACACAGCCAGTTATCGTCTTTGCGTCATCTTGCATTCTGTTAAATCATTAACAACGTCCCTTCGTACATGAATTATTAGAAATCTGTCTCAACTGTTTATGCCAAGTGATCCGGCTTATCTACATCAAACATGCGCAGTTGTGTTTGTCTTGAAAACGTCGATGGAATTGGTTTACATAAAGGCAAGGTTTTACCTTCAAAATATGACTCTCTTTAAGGTATTTTAAGAAAATTCACCGATAATTACTTACATTGTTTTACATTTTACAAATTATGCTTACCGAACAGACACCTGAATATATATATGTTACATATATATATTCACAAAAAGTCATACCCTATAATACATTAAGAATTTAAATCACTCCTTCAATACTATTAATATATAAAAAGAAATCAATAAAAAAATGGAAAAAAAAATATTTTATGCAAATAAATTTAAATTTTGAAAGGCAAAAATAAAAATGCTTAATAAAGAATCTTAAAATTTATAAAAGATAACCCAGAAAAAAAGCAGAAATTTTAGAAAAATGGAAGTAGTGTAATTAATACTCTTCCACATATACTTTTTAATGGAATAATGTGTGCTTATAACGTTATTGCTGATCAAACCATTACACTTCATTGAATTACATCGTAAAAATATAGTAATAAACCAAAAATCAGCAAATTCAGAAAATCAAGCATGTAAATCATAGTAAAAATAATAAACAACTGCAATTTATTTTCAAAATATAAAAAAAAGTTAAATTTATATATATATATATATATATATATATATATATATAATTTTGATGGAAAATTTACGATTACTGGATCTTTCTCTCGCATAAAAAATTAATATATTAAAATTTTGATGACTAGAAGTGTAATTACCAAAAAGTACAAATTGTCATAATCAAAAGAATACCCTCAGAATTCAGTCAAAAGACTGACCTAAAAGATAAAAATACAAATTATATGTATTTGAATGTTGGCATATATATTTTTGTTTTCCCCAAAATCCATTTATTTAAGCATTTCACTTGTGTTGGTCATTCACCATTGCAAGGTCATTTTGTCTAGACGTCTAAAGTATAACATTTTTAAAAGTTGTGAATATGAACAAACTTAAAAAGACAAGAGAAAATCCTATAAACCATTTAATTGAAGCTATATATAATAAATACTGAAATTTTAATAGCTATTATTACTTATGGTTTCTGAGGCTCTGAATTTAAGTTAAAAACAAATTTGATATACCATCTGCTTATAAGAGAAAGAATCATTTAGATAAAAACAATGGTGAGATCAATTTGTATTAAAAATGAAATCTCTTCCCTTAATTACTATTAATTTAATAAAAAAAATGTTTAGTGATAGTTTGCACTTAATATCTAAATGTTAATTTCGATGTATATTTTGCACTTATGTCTATAAAAAACATTAAAAATGCTACATAATTAGAAATTATCATGTTCCATCATTTGCAACATTTAACTACTCATATTCATTACTCATTGGAAAAACGTTAATGCAGTTATATACTTTTCATCATCGTCAGACAAAAGTCATTGATTTTATTTTGTCGCATTAAAAATATACAGAAATATAGTATAGTCGGTAAGGAATAATTTTTCGTTTATGGAGAGTGCACGAGTACGAAAATTGCTTAAATTTTTAAAAACAAGACAAGAAACAAAAATTTACTGAAAGTAAAATTGAATTTAAATCGGCTGAGCGTTTTGAAACTTATGGGCAATATTTAAGGGTTGATAGAAATTATTGCTAATCTCTTGAAATCCACGTTAGATGACTGATGCGTATGAAAACTCACTCTTTATGGTTTCCATTACATCCCAGTCTAGCGTTTCACCGTTTGCTCTCTGCCTATGGTGAAACTGATTTTTTTTTTATGTTTTCAGTTACCTTTTCAGTTTTTTTTTCCATGAGTATCGAAATACACTGCGAGAAATGATATCACGGGAAGGTTTCAAGGTTTTTTAGGCTATCGCCTTTCCCTGGTTACTGTACGTCGCCATGTCACCTGAAACACAAGGTAGAAATGAGCTGTGTGTAAGAAACTCTTGTTTTATACTTTCCATTACAGCGACATCTGGAGGCTTACAGCTTGCTCTCCGTTTATGCATTGTAAATTTAGCATTGCTAGTTTAGATGTTTTCTACCCCCCCCCTCCCGTAAAATTTAGCCCTTGAGTTTCGGAACACCCTGTATAGAATCGTAATAAGTATTATTCGATTAATATTAATCAGTAATGTATTAATTATGAAAATAATTAATACATTACTATTATGAAAATTTCATTAATGTATTATGAAAATAATTATTTTTAAATTTGTATAAAAGACTACTGTTCAAAAATATTCAACTCTTTTATTGAGAGCCTATTCGACCTCTATTAAATGAATCAGGATTTATATTATTATTATTAATTCGACGTAGAATGGACTCAAAAGTCCTCGAGACGAATTCATCTTTATGCTCAGGTTTTTAAATGCTACTTCACTATAACAATGTACATATAGTTATGAAGACGTTATTATTGCTTCGTGCAAACAATGTAAATGTGGGATTTTGATATTTTTCTACAGTTGAGGGTTGAAAAAAAAATTTCAATCCTGGCACCATTAATGAAAAATGAAAGATTTATGTTTAGAAACACTGTAACAAGTTTGTTGTTAGAGGATCTCAGTGTCAGACGGAAATAGTCAGGAAGGAGTGTATTAAGACAAAAATAATGACGGAAAAAAAATAATTTCTCTAAATATTTTATAATAAATTAACCCATAAAGCATCCAATGTAATTATCATAAAAAGAGGTAATATTTCCCCCTACACATAAGTGGCGATCAATGCCTTCCAAATTCATTATAATTCTTTTAACAGGTTATTTTAAGTTCCGCTTAAATGTTTACAATCAAGGTTTCCAGTTAAAAGAGAAAATAATTTTAACAGAATATAATATTTTTTTTCCTTAAAATTATATAATCTAAACATGAATTTGAATTACAAGTATCGAAAACATATCGATCTTGATCTTTATCTTCTCGAATAACGGTTTTCGTTCTTAAGAAATTAATATATTGGTTCAAAATTCAACTATGTGGGTGAACGGTAAAAGCAGTCTAACAATTAGAATAATGGCAAATGTCACTTTCTTCTCGACAAGACGAAATATATGTAGCAAAACCTATACAGATTCGCGACGCAATAAGAACAAATACAGCATTTACGCAGATCAGCAACATAAAGAGACTTAAAACATCCCTTGCAATAACACTAACAGCAATTTCAACAACCTTCAGCTCACCAGCTTACTAGTTCGGACGACGGACAAATCACCAAAGCATTATTTAATACTTCAAAGACAAAATTTGTTCGTACTTCCCGTCTCTATATTTATAGCTGTTCTGGTAAGGTACGACTTCACATGGAATATTCACTATAAATTGTTTCCTAAGATTTGAAAATATTCCACCATTTTTCTCTGTCCCGAAAACCTTCATTTCATCGCCAAAGTTGCCAAGGTGGGCAGGTGAGTAATTGCAAAATCTCTCTAATGTCTCTTTTCCTTTGTAAGTGCGATGTTGCAGGGAAGCCTCATCGTAAGCCCATAACAACATGAAACAATTCTAAATTTAAACAAAATGGACTTGTCAATTGTTATTCAATATATATGCACTTATGAAAGATAAGATATCTTCAAAATTTTAGAGTAATCCATTGTTAAAACTATTTGGCTTCAGGTCTTTTGACGTAGACAATTCTTTTCAATTTTTTTCTGATAATATTTTGAAATTTAGTTCAAGCTTGTGGTATAAGAGATTCATGTATGAAATGTGTAAAATTGAAACAATAAGTGGTAAAAGAGTTAATTACATTTAATATGTATTTTTTCAAGTTAAATACGTGTTGATTAAGTTTACTATGGTCCGTATTTTAATGAGTTTGTAAAATTCAAAGGTAACTTGCATTATTTTTAATACCCCCCAGTTTGTACAAACCAAAAAAAAAAAGTTACAAAATTCTTCGAGAAATTAAAAATGATACGCATTTCTCTAATAAGATTTTAAATATATAGTTAGATTTTAAAAGGATAAAATTTTATTTTTTTTATTATTTTACGAGAATATGGGTAGTAAATAGTACAAAACATTTTAAAGAAAAAAACGATGTAGAAAAGTGTAATAGAAACGAGTCCGGAAATAACTCCAGGAATTCTTCACGCTGATATATCAGACAAGCACATAAAAACTATATTGAATAAATTCCTGAATGATATTTATGGAATGAAAAGATGACAACTTACTCTCCTTCATAAAGATATATTGGTATTCTTGAATAGAATGGATATGATTCCGTATATGAAAAAAAAAATATTTTCAATTCTATCAATTGCTTCACATAAGATATATATTCCTTTTTCCTCTTGTTTGGCTTCTAGCATCTGCTAACTTCAGTTACCTCTAATGTCAATCAGTATGTATGAAAGTAGTAATTAATTAGCTTAGGAATCAACTAGTTTCAGTCGCTATTTATCCCGAGTTTATCAACCAGAATTCATCATTTTACTTTAAATATTTATATCAAAAGTAGGTACAATCAAGAAAGCATTATTGAATGCAAGTTTTTCTAAATAAAGGAAACAATGGAAAAACGAGAAATTACAGACACAACATGGGTCACTCCTGTATATCTAAACCATTGTCCCTAAGCCGTTTAAAGGCTATAGTAGATTCATAGCATGTAGCATTGTACTGTTGAAATTTTATCCCACTCATGATTGTCTCACGAAAAGTCTGAGAGAATGTTGACTTCAGGGCCATTATGAATACATTTCAATACCTAATGGAATTCATTGTTCACTAAAATATGGTCTTTTCTCCCAAACCTTCGGCCGCCTTTCGTCTCCAGATCCTAACATTGCCATCTCGGTGATTAATAGTAAGAACTATGCATTGTTGAAAGTATTCTTTGCCTACCCTTTGCCTCAAATATGGACACTCAATATGCTATTAAAATATTTAAATGACATTAACTAACTTTCTAAGATGATTTTCAAATATTTTTTACATATATTGACACTCCTGTGCTATTTTCTTAATAAATATAGGTTAATTAACACACCTGAAATTCATAATTGTCAAATTACAAAATATGAGATCATTCCTCTTCTATAAATTGTTGGTGTTTAAAAGTTCATACAAACCGTATTTTTTCCCCGAAAATGCAATACTTTTTTTGGCTTTGTAACTTTTGAATCCAGATTCGGAAAGTCTTCATCGGATGGTCCAAGGCATGATTAGTTTTCTTGATTTCACGAATAAATCAGCAGCCGGCTGAGATGATGGTTGTTTGCGATCTCTCGAAAAGAAACTCGTTTTATTAATTGGCTCTTTCTAAGTGTAACGATCCTTTTTCTTCTTATTCTTTTGTGATTTTAATGTGAACTAGAAATTACAAGACGTTCAATGTATATCGAACTGATTATCTTAAGCATTTCACAGCTTTTGAAATCTCGGCTAAACTTTTGCCTTAAATAGTATTTTAAACGTCGTGCTCGATTAAAATCCAAAAATGTCAGCATTTTCGATAATAAAAACAAACCAATTTACGATTTCAGTCAAATTAACAGAACGTTAGTGTATATATGCACACTAAAAGCAAAGAGTACAACTAAAATTATTTCGAGAAAACACTTCGCATTACCATCGCGATAGTATTTTATTGTCTGTTGGATGCTGTGGCGTTTCCTTACGTTGTATAGTCTAAACTAAACATTAATGTTGTAATAAACAAATTAAGTGATTTTCAAAAACACTTTCTTTGTTAATGTAAAAAATAAGGCTACCTAATACTTTTTCCCATGGCTGTCAACTATTTTTAAACATTAAAAATCATTTGTAACATTTCTCGAAAATTTGATAAACCGAACATTTTGGAAGTCCACCATTTCCTTACGTGTTTATGGAAACCCTATTAGAAATAAGTTATTATACAAAGGATAAGTGTAATACTGTTTATCTAATTTAAGCTTTAAATCCTCTTATAACTTTTATGCTCACTCGCAGCGTTATGCGCATTTCAGATAACTACTTTTAACATCATATTTTCACAGGCGACAACTTTTGACTTGATAAAGAAAATGGAGATTGCAAGGTGATAAAATTTTTTATATACTGCAATACTGTCTAAAAAAGTTTCCCCCTTTCTCAGAAAGTTATAAAATAATTTTTATTACGTTGTTCTTAGGATATGTTTAATATGGTTTAATTAAGGTATGAATGAATAACTGCTTTTCTTTGAAACTCATTCAGAAAGCAATTATATTCAGATTGTAATTAAATTACTTAATTTTTTTGTTATTTTTATGAGATAGTGTACTCAAATGATATATAAGATAGTATTTGTATGCTTACAAATGTTGAATATGTATATTTGTGTCAAGGTAAAATAAGCATCATGATATTAATTATTCTAAATATGTATGAATAATTGCTTTGCCTTGAAGTTCAATGGGAAAGGAATTAAATTTAAATTGTATTTTAATTACTAAATTTTATTATTATTTGTATGAGATGAAGTATATGAAGCTATGAATGTTATATTTGTTGAATAAGTATATTTATATAAAAAGTACAAGGGTATAAATAATAATATATAAAAATATACTTTAAAATTATTAGTAGCTCCGCGATATTCTGTGTGCCTATTAATGATATTTTCATTATTATGTAGAACTGTGAAAGTGAATTTTTTTTATCAAAAAAAGTTTTTTTTTTCTCTTAGTTGAATCTGGATGTGATTATATACATATATTTGCATTTAGATATCAATTTAAAGAAAACTGTTCCATAGT
>BMAW01061200.1:0-32114 GCA_019974015.1 Nephila pilipes
ATCTGAAAAAGAAGGTGGCATTTAAAAGCGAGGGGTGTTACAAAGATGTAGAAACACTGTATTGGGGACGATGATACTAGAAATAATATTAAGTTTGGTAGCAGAATAATTGGGTTTATTGAATGAATTGAGAAATAAAATATCACTCGAAATGCTATTAAAACTTCAAAAGATAAAATAAAGCATTAATGCCTAGCGGTAATTGGAAGATAGGTTATAAGCGTAAGATATTTTACGCATTTATTTTGTATTATCAAATTCTCTCCTGTTTTGTAACCTAGGAAGACGAAGTATTATAAATCATTCCACAAAAGCCTCGAACGTAAATGTATGTCTTTGTCTCATATAAAATATTGATGCAATTACTTTAGTTCTTTTTAAATCTTTTGTTGAAGAAGATATTTATAGAAATCATTTAAGATTACCTATATGAAAATATTAAAGTTGCTACAGTGTTAGTTAGCAAATAATGGAAAAATAGTGCTTTTTGTGTTTCGCAATAGAAAATAAGTGCTTTTGTTTATTTGAAAATTTTTTGAAAATATTTATTTTTTGTTGTGTATATATATATGTACATTACATTATACAACTTCTTTTGAATTTTCTTCAAAACTCAATTTAATGTTTTAAAAATACTTATTAAAGACAGAAAAATAGATAGTATTATTTAACATTAAATATACTTCAAGTTTAAATGAAACATTAAATTTTTCTTGAAAAAATGACTAATAATTTTATGTTAATATAAAAATTACGGGTAATATTTTCTAAATATTGAATGATGTCTCCCGCAGATTTTATCCTCAATACTATTTATTTCTCGGCATTTTGTGTTTTTTATTTGTTTCCATGAACCCATTTGTATCATTAATATGGTTAAATGCTAAGTGTAATTACAACATTACATCAAAAATGAATTTTATTAATACAGTAACACGAATTACGCAGGAAAAATAATTTCTGTGAAATGTTTAAAAATGCTTTTGAGACAGTTTGAATCTAAAAAACAGATTGCTGAAAAAGGTAGTTTAAGAATTTCGGTCTGGTTAAATTTCCTTGAAAGATGAACTAAACTCAGGAACGTAAACATGATGATGTTCTACGGCGTTATAACCGAGTTCTATTTCAGAGTTAATCTATGTAGATGTGGGCTTCTAACAGATATTTCATTAGGCAACTGCTTCAGAATGCATCAAAGGGTTTATTTTCTGTCAAACTCAGAGCTTTGACCCCACTTGAATTACAAAATATGTTGATGGACCCAGTTTTCATATGTTCTTTCAAACTCTTCTTTCAGAAAAAGGGAGCTAGTTTCAGACTTCCTAGTTCAGAGACCTCTAACCTTTTCATACCTCAAAGAACGTTCTAAGATATCGGGAATGTGTCGGATACATTTACTTTTTTCAGAGTAAGTTTATAGGTTGCCATTGTTAATGGTATACATATTACTCCAAATATATAATTTTAAAGTAAAAAAAAATATTGATTGCATTCTTACACAAAATAAATAATTATTAAGAAATACAAATAAATTTTAGAAACTCTTTGGTTTACAATTATTTGCTAAAAAATATTTATAACAATATTATTAATAAAGTCAATGTAATATTTGGTATTGCATTTAATTGGTCATTGCTTCAAACGTAACATAGGTGAAGCAATGACCAATTAAATGCAATGATCCTACTCATAAGCATGATCAAGTTATTCATCTGTAAGTCGAGATCTGAACTCTGATTTTATGATATCCACAGAAATATGTGAAACACAAAAAACAGTGTATGGTGATATTTTCAAGAATGGAAATTTTTCTGTAACTTATAACACAGTATTTCTCTTTGTTGGACAATATCATTTTAAAGATCAAAATTTTCTAGTTCCGTTTTTTCTGTTCTTGCTTGAATAAATTCTGAACTGTATGCAAATATTTCGGTTATATTTACTTGATAAATGAAAGTATTGAGGAAAATGGTGACCATTAGCTCGATAAAATTAAATTGTAGAAATTGTTTTTCAAACAGGTTTAAAAGTAATTGTAGGTTGACAACAAAAGAGGGCAAGTAAGTTTCAGCTACGCCTATATATATATATATATATATATATATATATATATATATATATATATATATATATATATTTGGAAAATGCACAAGTGACTTCATCTGCAGATATGATATGAACAAGACTAGTTAGTTTGGATTTAAGCCAATTAACATACCTTATCCTTAAAATTATACGTTTACTTTCCCGTGCAGATCCATGCTTAAATAATCAAATTTCTTAGTTACATATGTAAAAAAACTTAAGGTATCCGTACACCTTTAAAACGCAATTTTTGTCAAAATTTTTGAGTTTCTAATTTTAAAGTAAGTTTAAAATTAAAATTAATGTTACAGGGATTTGAATTTTACTCGGTAGCTAATTTTTAATTGCATTTGAAAGTTTGTTTCTGATTTTTCTTAAAATGAGTTTTCTCTACATATTCACATATGGCAACGAAGATAGAAAAAGTTATGAACCAAATTAATTTAAATTTTGTAAGTATCTTCCTTATATAATTTTTAAGAACCTCTACTACTTTTTTGGTTGTAAAATTGATATGTGTTTATTAACAAAGATGTAACTAAATCATGTATTGTTATAACTTTTTTTGATTTTTCATTGTTATTTGACTCGAAAGACAACAAACAATTGTAGTAATATGATTTTCATCATAAAAGTAGTACCAGGCGCCAAAAATGTTATGATAAATAATAAAAAATTTACAGAATAATGATATTTTTGTTTACTTTTGTATTATGAGCGTTATTCTGATAATCAATTTATGCACTATTTTCACCATGTTTTCCACTTCAAAATTTTTTTAATTAAAAGCAGATTATTAAATGTGTTTTTCATAGTTTTAGGTTATATTTTAGCATTAAAAATATTTTGATAGCAAATATAAATGCATTTCAGAAAATTTTCTCCGAAGGTGTACGGATACCTTAAATATACTAACCGTTGAAAGTGCGCTAGTTCAGCAAAATTTAGATAATTACACACACACACACACACACACACACACACACACACACACACACACATATATATATATAATTTAAAAATCTTACTAGAGCTTTGTCCTTACTGTGACAATGTACTTTTGTGTGCAGAATAAGATCAGGATCTTCTATTCCGAACTTAAAAGGGCAGTGTTGAAAAAGGGCTGTTCAAATAATTTACTATTTTAAGACTGTTTTCTTGCCGTGTCCAAAGAGCACTATTTTATCACATAAAGAGTTTTGGGGAATGATGCAGTAACAAAGCATTAGGTTTAGAAATGCGTTATATTTTTGACGGTAATACATCCTTTAACATTACCAACTATTGCAAGTTTCTCTTCACTGATTATGGGTGACAGCTCGTGTGCAAAGGCATATGTATTAATTTTACATATGCTGTAAATATGTTGTAGATTCCTCACCTCATATTCGTCCTTTTATGAGTAACATTTTCAGTGGGTCTTCTACAGTAAAATTAATAACGCTACACTATCTTTAACTACAAAATGTTCAGCGTTTGATATATATGTAGATTCGTCAAGTTTCAGTGAGAACCAGATACATATTTGCATACTACACTTTGAGTTTACATGTTTCTCGAAATGGCATGTATTCTTCTTGTGATGGTGTTATTTGACTGCTTCAAATTTCGTTTAGCTAACATTTGTAAGAAATTTCTTTAAATAAGCAATCGGTACCGTATAAAATGATGCTTTCCATAACTCGTCATCCTAGGAAGATTTTTCTTCTTTTCTGCGAACATTTGAGACATTTTGAAGAATGCTTTGTTTGGTTATTTGGCTTTATTAACATCGCACTAGGAGCAACAGAAGCGCAATTGGTGACGGACCTGATAACTTCGAAACTCGGTTAAGTGACGAGAACGACACTTAAGCAAGCACTTCCACAACCATGGAACACATTACATCCTAACTCCTCCTAACTTCCACACCATGGGGAGACTCTGGTTCCCAACAGATTTAACGTGCATCAGCCCCGGCTATACGGCGGGTCTATAGTGGTATCAAGGCTCGAACCTCCGACTCGACGAAAACCGCCGGCCACTAATCCGCTACCTTATTCACTAGGGTACCGAGGCCACTTGAAGGATGCAATAGTGGCTTTTATATATTTTAACGTATGCCTAGGGAAAAACAACTGTTGGACAGAAATGTTTTATATTAGTTGATTTTTTTTTCTTCTTACTTCACATTTAAATAGATAGGTCGTATTAGAAGTGTCATGGATTATCTGAAATTGATGTTTAATATTACGTTTTATTCTCATTACATCAATACCGCCGCAAAACAAACTCATTTATCTTTAAAATTGATGAATGATACAGAATAATTTTTTATAATAAATATTAAAATTACATGTTCTTTGTGTGTCTTCTGATTAAGTTACTCTTTTTGAGATTAGAATGAAAGGGAAAAAAAGAATTTGAAAACAGTGGATTAGAAGATTTCAATAAATTAAGTAACCCATTCACAAAATAATATGAGCATATAGCTAACAACAAATAAAACATGGTATTTCCATCAAATGAGGATTCCTTTTCGTTAATGGTTCATAAGGCAAATCAAATAATTACCCTTTGCGTTAAGGGCTTATGTTATATTTACTACCGACATACGGTTTATTATTTCAGGATGACATTAAAATTATTTGTAACACGTTTATATCTGAAATTCTTAAAATTTATCAGCAAATCGAACAAAATGATCTATTCCCTCGAACACTGAGCTATACCTTCAAATTGGGAAAATCTGAATGAAATCGGATGTCTGGTAATGCTGGCTTGTAGTTAAGCTTGCTTGCTTACACACACACACACACACACACCCACACACACACACACACACACACACACACGCACGCACGAACGCACACACACACACACATATATATGTATATATATATGAACACGTGCAAAACCAGATGCGGGTACAATTGTTGGGGATACCTGGTCAAGTTACTGGAAATAAAAATAACTAGAAAGTAGAGAGACGTACTAGAATGTGGAGAAATAAAGAATGTGTTGGTACCGTGAATAAAATTTGCTGTCAACATTAAAAAGGGGAATTCATCAAAAGTAGGTTATGTTGAATTGTTGGCGGGACTGTAGAAGAATAAGCTATATGTGAATTATTGGAAGAAGAGTAACTTTTAATGTCTATCATTTTTGCTCCCAACTTCGAGTCTGTAAAAATAAATTCCACAAAATCATCCGTCTTTGGCGAATATAAAATAAGTGTATCTTATCATGACAACGCTAGATCACATGTGGCGAGGAAGACCGTATAAAAACTCTCAGAAATAAATATTGAAAATTCAATCTCCCCCCCTGAATTTACCGAACATACACCATCGAACAATCACTTTGAATAATCTACAAAAAGGCCTTAACTAACAATGGAAGTTTAGAATAAATTGTAATTAAGTAAGAATAATCATTTATGTTTTTTAGTGGAAAAAAATTCATACAGCTTATTTCTTACGTACATTACTATTCATCTATATTTCCTGCTTAATTCAAGAGAAGGAAGCAACTTATTAGTAACTATTTAATGAAATGATATTTGAGTTGCTTCCCTTAAAATGTGAAGGAAAGTTTAACATTTACAATAATTTTCTTTTATGTCTTATTTAAAAAATAAACTGTAAAATAGTTAACGTAATTTCACAGTTTAATTTCAATTAATAAATTAAGTTTCACAGATATAATTATTTTCTAATTTCTACTGATATACTATCTAGTTTTCTACTACTTTTGAAAAAAAAATATGTACACTTATATTTCTTTTACTTTTACATCCTATGTTTTTGAAAGATGTTTTATTATCTGAGATACTCAATACAGTTCACTTAAATTTGTTTTTCTTTAATATTATATTCAGCTTTAAGGCAAGCAATTGTTTCTCTGAAATATGAAACAATAAACAGTATCAAAATAGTTGGTTTTATGATAGCATATTTCTCACCATGCCTTTTAATTTAAACTGGATATCAAGAAGACTTATTTTCAGTTATTGTTTTCACTTACTTTAAAATATACATCGAGAAATAGATTCTATCAAAAATAACATGTTAGGCATATAGTTATATATATATATATATATATATATATATATATATATATATATATAATATAGTTTATACAAGTGTAACATATCACAAAACTTTATTTATATTAAAAATTACCGTTCCCATTATACATAAATTTAAAATGGAAAAGTCTTTGTAGAAACTTACACATGGTAAATTGTTCAGTATATCGAATGTTTCGACTCTTGCATTACATAGGCGTGGAATGAAAGTTTGAGAAAGGGGAGGAGGGAGGCAGTTCAGATGTCACTCTCGTTATTTGACAGAGGTTTAAAATTGCGAAGTTCATCACTAATAGTCCTCGTGCTGCTTTTGAGAATGATGGCAAAAAACAATCCATAAATCAACGGTTTTGAATTAAAACAATTTAAAACTGAGTCAATTAAATTTCCATTTATATCAATATGTCAGTTTTCGTTTAAAAATACTATATTTATCTATTTTTTCAAGCCATTGTCTGCGATAAAAAAGGCATGTGTAAATAAAAATATTCATTTTTTTTGTAAATAATTTTCTTATATTCATTTAATAAACCTGGCTTCAATAATAAATGCTTTTTTTCTTTCCCTTCTTGGAATATATTCAAAATTTAAAAACGAAGGTATTTTCGTTTCTGAAATTTTTTTGTGTTAGTGAATTTAAAATTAGATTAAGTTTCAACAAATAATTAAATGCTGTGTCTTTCCAGATTTTTAAATATAACTTTTAATGAAGTTTAGTTTCAAAGCCTTTATGATATCTATAAGCTGTAAGAATTTATTTTTTTTATCAAAAATTATTTTCGAAATATATGTATACATACACAATGCAAATTAACAAATTTTCTGTCCAAATATTATCTGAAAAAAGTCATTTGATTGTAACATAGCGTCATTACACGTATAACATAGCATTTTAAGTTGCATGCACATATTGAATCATACATAAATAAATTTTGATAAAAATGATGTGTTTTGAAAGCCAATTTCTTATAAAATGTTTTCTTTAACTGTTACTGTAGGATATTGTTCACAAAAAATTATGAATAAACAGAATCGATTATTTCTTAAACTGTGTAATTTATTACATCCAAACGCATATAATTTTTGGTAAAAAGTTATTGCCGGGAAAAGAACGGGGGTGAAAAATGAAATTTAAGAAATAATTAATTTCTTATAAAAATATCCTACATTTGAATTATACGAGGAAGAAGTAATCTATAAAAATAAAACATGTGAATGAATTGAGATTATTAATTATTTCACAATGATTATTTTAATCTCTTTTTACGTAAAAAAGCGAAGAACATTTAATGAGAAATATTTTCACAGAGTAAGATGAATATTACATTTTCATTTAACAGTATATTTTAAAAGATATATTTAATCTAATCTAATTAAATTGCATAAAAGCAATCGTGGAAAAAATATGAAAATCATATATTATATAGACATTTGGAAAGATAAAAATTAAAATATCTCAATAATTTCATTATAAAAAGGAATTTGTTAAAGATTTTATAACTACCGTTCATGCTCATTCCTCAAATTATGTTCAACATTATATAAAATACAATAGATAAATTCCTTTAATTATTTTTAATCCCTTAGAAAACGATTTTTTGAGGTACATGAAATAAAATAAATAAATTATACACTTCTAACTGAAGTATATCTTAACAAATAATGCCAGGAACAAAGGAAAGCAAAAATTCTCCTTGTTTTAATAAAACACTAAAATTTATGTAACACAATAATTTAATTATTGAGGAGTTTTATATTTATTGAATTGTTAGGAATTAATATTTACATAACACAGTGCCCTAACCATTAAAATTTACTGTGCAAGGGATAATCTACAGCTAAAAATTTAAAAAAGTAAAATTATTAATTAAATTCAGTATGGTATATTCTTGTAAATGGATTATATACCAAAAGACTTCATTGCAGATAAATTATTGCTTATTACTTTTTCTGTTGGCATATAATAATATATATCTGTTTTTGAGCGGTAAGTTCATAAGTAATTTTTTTTGTAAGTAAATGTAAATACGAGAATTAGCCATGAAAATTTTATATAAGTTATTGAAAATCAAAACCTGAATAAATGTGACAAATTAGAATGATATATCAAAACTAGGTGGTAAATCTTTGAAGGTTTCTTGATTATTCAGTAGTCTAAGCAATCTTTTATATTTACAAACTGAGAGTGATCGCTTGGATAAAATTCACATTCAAATAAATTCTTCAAAGCCATTCAAAATAGAACGTATATATTTCGATTTGCTTACTGAAGATATTTTCATTTTTGTTTTGAATTAGGGTTTATTTTTAAAAATTAAATCACGACTTTTAAAATATGTTTAATGTAGTCAAGAAATATATTAACGTGATTAGAAGACGAATTTTGAGTTTTCAGTTTAATTTTTGAATTTAGATATTTTAAAATCCAAAACACTCGGCACTGGCCAAGAATTTAATATTTGTAAGCTATTCTTTTCTTTTGATTCATTGGGTCACGATAGCACAATTATAAAATTCGTTAACTTCGAGTCCGGTAACGGTCATGTTGAGTCGCATGTTCGAGACCTGATTTCACATATATCCATCCGCAAAATGATTGGCGCTAAGTCACGCTGAGTGAAAATGGGCTTCATATCAAGTGGAAATTAAGATGTTGAAGTACCATTTCAAATATTATGATCGTCAATCAACCACGATTAAATTTGAGTCAATCGTTGCAAAAAACTCTTACACACTATCATTGGCGAGTTAGCCTAATGGTTATGGTTGTGTAATCGCTACCGACGGTTTTGATCGAATCCTGGGTTAGAGCCCCGACGCAGTAAAGACTCGTCGTGTAGCCAGAGCTGATACACGTAAAATCTGTCGAAACTGAAACACATCTACTCACAGTGGTGTTGAGAGAAAGTTAGGAGGGAGAGGTGCCATCTCAGATGTCGTCCTGGTCACTTGACCGAGGTCCGGTTCCAATAGCCTTCGTGTTGCATTTGTTCGACGTTAATAAACGATCAAAATTACTCACTTATAAAATTATCGAACAACGTTAATTCAAACCATGCTAACTCGTGAAGAAGCACAAACATATTCAAATGTCAATTCAGCTCAATGACACTCTATCACTTATCATAGAATGCTAATCATGTGACCTTCGTCGTAAACATGTAATGATTTTTAAATTTAGAAGAGCACATACAACAAATTTAATTTTCATTATTTATTAATTAAAATATCGGATGTACTTACCTACTGAAGTCAGAAAAATTTTAAAATTAAAGGAAGTCTTAAAATTGATTGTTAAACTGAACTTTTACTCGAAATGAAATCAAATGTACATTTGTAGAAATGTACATTATTTGGATGTTAAGGTGAACTATTGCCATTTATAGAATTTGTGGTTATATTTGCCCTAGATAATGAAAACGATAGTGACTCTAACTGAACACTACTTACTGATCATAATTTAGTAGTCCAGATTAAAAAAAAATATTCTACTGAAATGTAACTTAGAGAGAAATAGTAAGGACAACAATCAGCCACCTATGTCACGCGTGCCACCTATTTAAAAGCAAGATATTTATTGATAGCACTCCAAGAAAGTGACGTTAAATCAAAATATTAAAATATTATGCCTTTTTTTATTTATGGAATTATGTATATGAGTATTAAAATTTTTTCATGTTTATCATTTTATATACATGTAAGCTGATTTGAATTTTGAACATTATATACTTTTTCCTTTAATTTTCTTTTCTCTTTCTTTCATTTTTTTTTCAAAAGTTGCTGGTGGAGAAAAAAAGCATACAGGTTATCTATTTTCTAATATAATTGAGAATGTAATTTTATCTTGTTCAAATATTGTTCATCAATTTCCGTTATAACAATAACTCATTAATTGTATGGAGTACTCTTATTTCTCTATATTCTCCCACTCTTTTGGATATTAATGATGACTCATCTGTATGGAATTTGGATGCTCTTAACAAAACGAATAGTTCCTTCGATTTTTTAATTAATTGCATACCGTCTGGGATTTACTTTTAACTTACAATTATTCTCGTTGATTTTTAAATCAATCGCGTAAACTTTTTTCTATAATTATAAAAAGAATCCCAGGAGCTCTTACACTCTACTGATGAAAATAGATGTGTTAATAGTTTTGGTAATGGAGATTTATAGCAAAACACGACACAATTATGAAATTGAGAAATATTTTCTTATCCTTGGATTTAAAGACATTTTTAAATGATGAACGTTTAGAGAGTATTTCAGATTTCCTTTGTAATGGAAGTTATTGTAAAATTTGGCATCTGTACACATGTACACGTGATTCAAAACACTCTCTGGGCTAGGATATTTTCAAAAAAAATCTTGCTATCAATGATGTAGCATTCCTATTATAAAGTTTAAAATCTAAGGTTAATTAATTTTACTTTAAAATTAATGTTTATGATTTTTCAAATGTGTTGATAAAATAAGAATGTATATTTCAAACAACAGTTTCTTATATAAATCATATATTTATGATTTATATCAAAACAGAATGCTCCAAAGAGAAGAAATCTTATTATTGAGGAATTTTTCTGAACTGAAATTACAATCATTACTTGTGTAAATGATTTTTAATAACAGTAATTTCTTTAATTTTTATTTTCTGCAAAATAATTATCTATATTTAGCAATTATTCTGAATTAAAATTGAGAGTGACATATAGTAAGCCATTTATATCTCTGATCGAAACTGTGAGTAGATGTGATTCATGTATGGAAAATTCTACACTTGAAATATATGTTTGTGATTGAATTTGTGCTGATAATATTTGGATGTCGTTAATAAAACGTACTGTCATATAAAATATGGTGTTTATTTGAGTGGGTCTTAGTTACAATTGATTAATTTGTCATTAAACATGAAATTAACTGTATAATTTGCAAAAGCGCAACTCTTAACTATTAAACCTTTTAAAAATTTAATTTTTGAAAAAAAAGTTTAATGCAGAAACTGATTCAATAATTTTACACTAATTTTTAAACCTAACTTTATTTTTTTGAGAATGATATTAAATATTTTAATCCTATGCTAAAATTAATCCACATCCTTGAAAAGTTACGATTACTTGAGCAGTCTTGGAATATTTACTCAATCAGATTTCTATTGATGTTTGAACTTAAGTCTCCATAATTATCGTTTCCTAGTGTTAACCACACATTAAAATGTGTCGATAATACTTCTGTTTTGCGAAGCATTAACCCCTAAAACGAGCAATTCACCCTCTCCGAAAGCACGGAAAAAAGTGAGAAACACTAACGTTTTTGCTCTCATTTTAGTAATCTTTTGATCCTATGTTATCAAGGAAAATTACTAAACAAAATCTTTTAAAACCATCTAGAACATCTCTAAACTGCACAAGAGCTATGAAATAACACTTAACTTCAGAAATTGCTAGTTTTACGTAATCCACGGGGAAAATTAAAATTCTGAAGAACCGGTGAATGTTAATACCATAGGACGAACAAGTGCAGAACAAGATTTGTTGTCGCGATTAACTTAGAATTAATGATATATTCTTTCCTTTGATATTTTTATTTTTCATCTAGCGTGAAAATACACCAGTAATTAAAGCGACCGTAGGCGCAGCTCTGCATTAGTTAACCAAAAATTTAACGCACTCAAACGCTGCTTGCATAATTCATCAAATTGCTCTCCCTTCATTCTATCGTTCATGATTATTTGCTAGAAAATTTGTCCAAAGCACTTGTTTGTGGCGGGAAGGATATATTTAGATCGTGTCGTTAAGTATGCTAATAGAGAAATATCTCTAGTCCCGGTTATGGCACGGAAACTTTATTGGTGGGCAAATAAGGATAAAGGGGGTTAGATTAGATGTTTAGATAAAAACGGACAGGAAATGTGTTTTTGAGATCTCCACTTTGTAAAGAAGACGTTTGTTTTATGGTTTATATTTTGAAAAATAAATATCCAAGTTATTGTTTCCTACGTTTCTACAGTAAGTAGAGTTATAAATATTTTATACTTCTTAGAAAAAGGCTTGCTCAAAACACGTGAATTCAAAGCCCATCTTTAATTACTTCAAAAAGATGAAAATTGATAAAATGGTACGTAAACATCTCTGAAATGATTCCAAGAGTGTATTCAAATTTCATTTGCGTACATAGTTATTCTTTTAAATAATATGTGATAGTAAAAAATATTTAATACAGCCATTAAAAGTTCTTCGAATTATGCGTAAAAACTTTATTTTACTCACCTTAAAATCTTACAGGTACGTATATTCTTGTTTGTGAGTTGCTGGTTGAAACAGTGCCATCGCGTTTTAAATTTTGCTCATTGAAAAACGATAGTAGATAAAATAAAAAGAGTTGGAAGCTGAACTGTCCATTCACTAAAAACATAAAATATGAAGGTATTTTCTAAAGTAATGATTAGAATGGTCGGAGATGGAAAGAAAAATCGGTTTATAAAGAAGTTTCGGTCAAGATGATTTTTTAAAATATTTATTGTTAACAACCATATTTAGCTCTTAGTTCAGGTTTATTTTCAAAGTGATTCATCCGATTTTAAAATTCCATGTTTTTAAACTCAAACGGCACAGAACGATAAGTAATACATGAATGTAAAGAGAAAATATAAAAGTATTTTCTTACTACTCTCTTTAACTCCCCGTGCAATGTCAATTCGAAATTTAAATTCATGCCAAACAGTTGTAAGGTGTGAGTAACAATCAACTGTTCACTAGCAGAAATCCATTGTTTAAGTTTAAATAAATTTGTGACCAATGGTAGCGCAATGCACTTTTTCTGTTGCAAACCCTCAAAGGAAGCAATAGCATGGAGAATCGGGTGATTAGACATGGCAGTAGCATATCAGGTGCATTAGTTGGCCAGTAGTGTAACATCAAATAATCTGGCCCACTGTGATCGAGACAAGTGTGAGGTAGCTTCGTTAACTCTTCTTTTACAGATTTTGTGAAATAGCTACACGAAGAACACACAAGGGTTACTTATTTTTACACAGTTTTCATTTGCATTCAAATATTACTTATCATTCTGTGTCGATTATTTTTGAAATTTTAGAATTTTGAAATCGTATGAATCATTTTGAATAACCCAGTATATTAAATCTAGATCTATAATATTATTATTTATAGATACAATAACTGTCTTCCACTTTCTCTGAATTCGAAATAATGATTAAATTACATAAAATTTTATTTGAATTAAATATTTAATTCATTAGTTACAATATTATTCTTGTCGGATAGAAGTTTTTACATAGTATATAATAGGAGAAGTAACTTCAGAAACAAAAATATTAAATGTAACAAAATATTAGATGTTAAAATTTGTACATTTTCTGGTTTCTACAAAATTATTTATAAATTTAATTCAATATTTACATTACTGCTGAATAAGAACTATCATGATTGTTAAAAAAATCTATTTTATTAATAAAGGACTGAAATATTTATCTGAGTTTCATGATCTAATGTTAATATAAGAATATTCTTTAATATCAAAAATGAAATGTTTCAGTTTGAAATGAATCATTTTAGTAGGTTGTTGCACTAAGTTAGTGAATGCGATGTTTTAATACATCTAATTTAAATTTATTTATTTCAAAACTCTTGAAAAAGGTTTGATAAGTACAGAAATCATTTAACTCCTTATGAAATAGAAACTCTGTATTGAATTTAATTTGCAGTATATTTTTTAACAAAAATAATATCATTACAATATTTTTAAAAAAATACAGTTTTGATACACATTTTTAGTGAAAATAAATATTTCCTTTCTCGAAACAAGTAAACTTACAGAGAAAAAAAAAATGTTTCAAGTAGCCGTGAAAGGGCTAGAAGAAAATTTGTTTCGTTTTTATTTCCACATATAATAACTATGAATTCCATTACAATTTTAATTACAAGTACTAAAAAAATCATTATTTAAGTTTATATCTTAAGGTTTTTTTCTTAATTTCGAAACAATAATTTTTAAATTTAAATGCATATTTATATTTAGAAGTTATTTTGAAACAAATTATTTCACATTTATATAAATAAACATATAATCATTCAAAATATTTATTGTGCGTGTGTGAGTTTTGTTAAAAGTATAGCAATCTCATTTTGGTGAGAAATCATGTAAAATACAAATTTCAAATTTAAGCAAAAAATGAATAAATCTCGGAAATGTTATAAAGTTAAATTACATCGTATTCTTGTAAACAGTTATCTCGAAACGCATTTACATTTAATGATTATTATCAATATTGAGTACATCTCAAACATGTATACATATTCAATTCATTTCGTATTTTCTGTTCACTTTCGATTTCAGAACATAACTATATTTTACGATGCTACTATTATTTTAAAAAACTAAATAATAATAATTCATTATCAAAGAATACATATCAGAAATGTAAAAATATTAGACAAGACTTTTCTTGAATATTATGGAATATTAGTAATTCCCTAAATCTATTTCTAATTCATACGATGTTATTATTAAGTTGCTATCTCTGAAATACAGTATTATTAATATTTTGTGATAGCCTCACTACAGAAACCAATTTCATTTAGGTTAATGAGGAATTCAAATATCTTTCAAAGATTTAAACTACACGTTACTTTATTCTATTCACAGATAGAAAAGATTTCATAACCATTTCGTGATCATATTGCCCTTCCAGATTTCAGAGGGAATCCAAACCATAATAAATTAGAACTACTAAACGGGATCGAATGAAATTCATGGAATCCTTGCAGGTGAAATTCAGAATTAATGATCCGATAATCTCGACAGAACATATTCATAACAGGAATAAGTAAGTCTAATTCATAATTCGCATTCCTTTCTCTTGGGGTCGTTCCAATTATCAAGAATATCGCTTTTTCTTTTTAGGAAGTTGATGTTCTATTAAATTCATACAACTCTGTGTGCTACAGACTTTTAAATTACAACATTAATTAAAAGAATTTCAATGTTAATTGAATAGTAAAAATTAAAATAAAATATTCGTGTGTCTTAATGCAGTATTTTTTGTCGAAGCGATATTCGACATAGTATGATATAAGATTCTCAAAATACTGAATAGAGAACGAATAAAATAAAGAAAAATAAACATAATTATTTTACTTACTTTGCGTAATTTCATAAAAGGCAAATAATAATCAGTAACGAATAAAGGAAAAGAATATCGATTTCGAATATTGTAGTTCTTTGAAATAAAAAATGCGAGTAAGCATCGTTAGAATATACTGTTTTCCTCGAATTATAAATTATAAGACTATATATTATTTTACATATCAATCCAAATCTCTATTTCTCTCTGTTTCTCACTATAATTAATTTTCCAAATAAATTCAAATGAGTGTATTTCAGTTTCTATACAAAGACTACCAGTAATCTGACTGTCTTAACTGAAAATCTACTTGAGTAATATATATGGAAGACGTTTTTATCTAATATATGTGATAATTATGGAATTTTCTGATAGTGCATGAACATTATATGGACTTTTACTTAATGTAGAATAATTAGAGGGGTATTACGAATGATTCTACACTTATTTTACTTGTTCTTTCAAGGGAAAAGTAGTTACAAATTTCTTTAGTCATCAGTGCATCATACATAAAAACATGCAACCTCCCTTCTGAAAAACTTCAATAATTAATGTTTTATTATTTTATAAGAACTGATGCTTGTAGTATGAAAAAAAATCTAAAATTTAACAAATATAATCCCAATAAACAATGTTTTTCTCTTATCCTTACCTAATTAAAATTGACAAATACAATCTGGCAAAACTTGATAGTTATAGTCGTAAAATTCTATAGAAGCATCTTTTCATCAGGACACTTAATTTGAAGAAATATTTCATCAAGTTAGGATGCAAAAAAGGATTTCTTGTTGCTAGAGCATCGGATTATTCTCACATTAAAGCTGTGTAACAAATGATCATATCTCTTTGTGCTCTACTGGTTATTAAGAAACAAGATTGTATCGAAAATATTGCTATACATTTTTAAGGTGACTGTCTACCTTCGAGACCAAATTTTTTTAAAAAAACTATTTTTTGCACATTTTTTGATGTTGTTAATAGAAATAGCACATAAAATATGAAAACACATAAAAAATTTTAAATAAATATTGTATTTTTTGATAAATTGGTCGTTTTCAAGGAAATTTCATATAATTTGACTGAAACAGTTAACACCATATTAAAATTTCTAATACAGCTATATCACTTTCCCTTGCACACAAAATACAAACAATAATTTTCTTCAAAATTAATCAAAATCTAAGATAAAGAATAAAATTAAAAAAAAATCTACAGGTAATCGCACCTTTTAACATGGACATTTCTGAAAATTTTCAACTTCATCTTTATAAAAACAATCCTAAGTAAAGATATATTCACCCTACATCAAAGACTTTGGTTCATTTCATTAAGAATAGTATATAACACATTCTCAGAAAATTTCATGACATTGTCTCAATTATTTCTTGAGATATCATGTAAATGGTTTCAAATTTGCTTCAAAAACACAATTTTGAGAAAAACACATTTAAAGTTTTATGTTGCAGTGAAAAGCTACTTACCCTTTTCAAAAGAATCTAAAATTCCCCAGGCTAATATGTCAGGCCTTCTTTTTTTCCTGCTGCAAAACTTTCATTTTTCTCCAAGCAAGTGCTTTTTTCTTTGTAATTTTACAAGGGGTAAAGAATGTCTTTTTGAATCGATGATACGTCTAAAATCATACTGCTTTAAAATAAGGAGCATATAACTACTGACATTTAGCTGCAACTTATTCATTACCTCAATGAAACCCTGGCACCTTAATAAATAGAAGAACAGCTACGTAAGTACCTAATTGCAAAATTTGCAATTCGGTAAAGTGTTTTGGAACAATATTCCAAAGAACACCGTTGAAATTTTCACTGGCATTTTGTGTCATGCCATGCAAATACTTTTCTAATAGGCTCTGGTCGCAGAATTTCATATAAGTCGGTTTGATTAAATTTATAATATTTTGTGAAAGTCCAATAGATTTATCAGGTTATGTTTTACCCTGTGCTTTTGCTTGTTGAAATTTGTTCCAGCTTTCTTTTCCTTGTGGACACTGACCATGCATAGGAAACTCTTTACTGGAACAGCAGCGGTAAAAAGCAGCAATAACTGCACTTTGCATGCTTTCTAAATTATTTATGTTACTGCGAATAGTAATTCCATAATAATTCTACAGCTTGTCTATGAAACCTATCTGTTAATTTTCCTCTTCCTCCAATTCCTTTCGTAGACTTTTTTAATTTCCGCAGATGACTCCAAACTCTCTTCTGAACATGGCCAATATATTCAAATTTACTGACTGTATTTTGGCCATACATATTTTTAATGGACTCATATCCCTTTGAGTCACCGTCTCCAAAATAATCCTTATATTGTAATTTCCGTAGATTTTCCGTTCGCTCAAATATACGTTACACTCCAACTGTCTCCATGCTAGAAGAATAATCTGTACATAGACATTAAAGGAAGGAAAAAAAAAGGGACGAAGATGTGCCCTTTGCTCAAAATCTTGCATGAAGAGTCAAAATATGTATGTAAGAAATGTGGCTTTGGACTATGCATTGAATTGTTTTTATAAATGTACCATACAGCAAAATAACATTTATTTTTTTATATCTATATGTTTCATGTAATGGTATATGATTACACCATAAAACTTATGCAACAAATGTAAATATTTTTGTATTTTCTTTAAAGATATGATTTTTATGTAATTATTTTATGTATAAAACATACAATTTTCGATTAAATCATTATTTTCGATTTTAATATATTAAGTTTAATGCATTTTAAATAATATATGTAAAAACCAAAATATTCTAACGAATAGCTGATTTTAGAGGAATTTTTTTCGCGAATTAGGCCTAACATCCAAAATCGTCTGGGCACAACGTGACACTCCACGGTAAGAAGCCGTGGTCCCAGAGAACCATTTCTTTTTTCTCCCTCCGGTAGCGAAAGGGTTAACGTGCATCAGTTTCGCAACACGGCGAATTTTTAGTGGCATCCGGACTCCAACACACCATTCGACAAAAATAACGCCGATTATAACCATTCACCTACCATGGCCATAGGTATCATTTGGAAGTAGAACTTCCTCTGTGGAATCTTTCAATATTTGCACGCTGACCACCAAGTTCATGAGCTGACCAAATTTGGATATCAAACAATTTAATTGCTATAACAAGCAACAACACTCCTAACTTTTTCACGGCAGTGGTCACCTAGTCGTCATGACCTCAAGACTAGCCGGCGGTTTTCGTCGAGTTGTATGTTCGATCCTTGATGCCACTGAAGACCCACCATGTAGCCGGGGCTGACACGCGTTAAATCTGTCAAGGCTTAGATTCTTCCCATTGGCGTGGTGTAGAATGTAGGTCATGGGGTTTTAAGTTTTAGTGTTGTCATCGGCACTTGACCCAGATTAAAAATTACAAGGTCTGCAGCCATTGACCTTCTTGTTGCTTCTAGTGCGATGTTGATAAAACCAAACTATAATTATAATTTTTCAATCACTTAATAAGTCCCTAGTTATAAATCATGTGTCCAGGTTGAACAGTATCTTGAAAGCTATGCATTATTTTGAAACTGAAAGCAACTTATTTTTTCACTTACGTTACGAATGAAAGTACATTCAATTTACAGATTATACTATAGTTGAAATAATGAGCAGAAAATTTTATTTATTTTCCTTAAATTTTGGTTTATCCGATGTATGACGGCAGTTTTTCTATAGGGCAAGGGAAGTGATTTGTAATCACTTCATTTCCTCACTACGTTCTGAAAAATATATGAGAGCATACGGCTATCACTTGAACAGGTATATAAAAATAGGAGATTTCTCTCTCTCTCTTACTCATTAAAAGTGAAAGGAGAGGAAATACAGGCAGGAAATTACGTTTCGTACTTTTCTTCTGAGTGTGATATCTATACTTCAACAACACAAAAACTTGATCAGTTGTAAATATGACTAAATAGTGATTTAATGGTTTTGTTTTGTTCCTTGAAAAGTGAGATACAGACGTTCTGCTCTATCAGCTTGTGACAGGTCTATCCGGGACCTTGTCACTAACAGTCCTCTTGGGGAATTTTCAGTCCTTTACAATTATTTTTATTAGAAAGCTTCCTCCGAAGAAGAGAGCGTGATCATGCAAATTTAGACATATATATATATATATATATATTTCGAAGTATTACGAATGGATATAACACCTATAACACTAAATCTGGCAAACTTCTTCAATCCATTCTTCAAAAATCTATTGAAAATATTGAAAATACCGCTATTATTAAAAACAGTTTTGAAATTGTCAAAAACATTAAGGAACAAGAGGTATTCTCTATACATGGATATGATTTTGAAGACCTTTTTAACTCAATAGATATTCAAGATTTAATTAAGGTTCTTGCAATTTTATACAATAAATATCATTTGAATCAAACAATAAAACTGGAAAAATTCAATACTCTCGTTAAACTTGTATTACAAGAGAATTTTATAATTTTTGGTCAGAATCTCTATAAACAAATTCAGGGTCTCCCTCAGGGAGGTCCAGCTAGTAATTGTCTGGCCAATTTTTATTTACAATTTTATGAATTAAAACAGATTGACAATGATTCTTACTTTCTTTTTCGTTACATAAATGATCTAATTATTTTAGGTAAAACTGAGGATTTTAAACCAAATATTTCATTTTACCCTAATTACCTCAAATTATTAAAAACTAATCTTAATTCAAATACAGTAGAATTTTTAGATCTCGATTTGCAAATAGTTGACAATAGACTTATTAGTAATATTTTTGATAAAAGAGAGAGATTCAAATCCCATGTAATTAAAATACCTTTTTGGAACAGTAATCTACACAGATCCATTCATAGGAATATTTTATTGGACTTTTTATTACGTAATAACAAATTAACCACACATAAAATAGACAAATTTAATAACATTAAAAAATTCTTCAACAACTGTTTGGATCATGATTATCCAATAAATTTCTTAAATACTTATATACATCACAAATATATTAAACATCTTTGCAAATCGTGATCCAATTTCAAATCCACCACACAACAATAGGTCCACAAAGTCGGCTTGTTAGTGGTCTAGCCGTGAAGAATCTATTTATTTATTTACATTTACACAGCTTACATTTTTACTCACTCTCTGGACCATTATACTCCTTTACCATACAACTTATTACCAACCAATTGTTTGCATCCTTTTACATTTTATTACCAATCAAACAATGATTTAAATCTTTTTTCAATTTATATGGTGATGATGTGTTATATTTTTTCATTTTGAGTATGTGATATACATCTTGAAGCTTAAAGAAAATTCCGTCTTACTACTCACATATTTGAATCTTCATTTCTTTGAATTTTGTAAGTAATTTTTATATTTTGATCTGTTGATAATTTTTAGAATGATAGATTTTATTTTGTAAATTTTATCGTTGAAATTTTTTGCATTTTTTAATCATTGAACTCTTTTGTAATTTGGATTTCCCAATTCAGCCTACCAGGAATTATAGATTTTATTTTTGTAGATTTTATCGCTGAATTTGTTTGCATCTTTTAATCATGAACTCTTTTGCAATTTGGATTTCCTAATTCAGCCTACCAAGTCGCAAAGGGGGAAGGTTGGTACCATTAAACTAGTTTAACCCCGCTTAATCGGTCCTCAGCCCGATATTGCTTTTTGACTTGCTGGGTTCCATATTTTCATTTATTTTTCTTTCCTTGTTACATTTCTTTCTGGATTTTTGTCTTTTTAAATATTTTAAATTATTCTTTCATAAATTTTCAGTATATATATATATATATATATATATATACTATAAGCTTTCAAGAAGGAGAGGGGGTAGAGATAGGATAGACTTCTAGCTGAATTGTTCTGTAGATTGATAGATAGACAGATAGATTGATAAATAAATTAAGTGTCTTAGAAATGTCGATCCTTCCTTCCCTCCCAAAACCCTTATAAGCTTAAGGTTGAGAATTTTTTAAAAATTAAATGGAATGAGAGTTTTAAATTTTTTTTGTTTCTTTGCATACGTGATTATAATGATAGTGATAACTGTTTATGTGATATATTCATTTTTGCAAGAAAGAATGAAAGAGCGTCATTTTCATGTTTATTGCAATTAAATAATACCAAAAATAAATTAATATTTAGAAAAAACACAAGAAAAATGAATTCATTCATATCATGATACCAAAAAGAATGTAAATTATAAATTATTTGAATGTGCCTCTTTTAAGAATAATTAATATTCAATAAGTGGTGATAATTTGTATTTTATATAGAATGAATTTACTGTTTACTCCTTCTTTAGGGAAACCATTTAATAAAACATTAAAAATTGTATCCTGAGTAAAAAAAGACGAAGGACTGAAAAAATATCTTTAATTCTTTATAAAAGCATTATCACATTTTGGCAGGGATCAAATATCAAACTTGGCTTTGTCTCTAATTTTTTTTTTAAAAAAAACACATCGATTCTAAAATGAGTTTTCTGAATTAAGAATTTGAATAAGAGTATTTTTCTAACTTTCAAACATATGATTGATCGATTAATTGTATAATAAGTTCACACTTAGAAGTAATGAAAGCTATTGGGAACGGATCTTGTAGATTTGAGCCTCCATCATCTGACGTGCGTACTACATGAGCCGGCACCTCTCTCTCCAAACATCCACATCCTCTCAACGGGATGACTTGGAGCTATGTCTGCTATAATTTGCATCTCATCCTCATTTCAAGGCTTTTGTACATTCAAACAAGAATTTCATGTTAATTTTCGTCAACAAACAATATATGCAATATATATTCCGTTACATATATGGGTTACTCTAAGCAGATTTGAGCACTACAAAAATACGATACTCTGGAACAATAGCTGAAAATATTTAGAAATTATTTCGCAAAACTAATTAAGATCTCTGTTTTTTTCTTATCTAAACATATGCAAATATGCACCACAGCTAGAAGAAGTTCAACGAGTATTTACTGCAACATTCAATATGCAAGTGACAGCAAATGATACATTTTATGACCTTGATATTATCATTTCATTACTCTAGAATATAATTTACGGCAAGATATACTTCCAGAGTGCTCTGATTTGTTTTTGCAAAATAGTAAATGCGTTTGTTCGTAAAGAGTGCCTCTAAATTTATAAAATAACATTTTTAAAAAAAATAATGAATTTTCTTGAAAGAATAATTTTTCTTAAAGAATTAAAAAACATCAAAGACATTTTTCAAAAAAAAAAAAAAAAAAAAAAAAAAAGAATTAATTTATTGAATAATGTTGCAAACAGATTTCGGAAATAGTTCTAACGTGGAACATTTTCAGGAACAGTCCATCACTTTTACTGTGTGTGTTTGTGTGTTAACTTATTTCAGAATTAAAATAAAACATTGTAAATGTATATAAGAAACTTTCCTGATGTGAACATATATTTTAAAGGAAAAATATCTGTTATCTTATTGGTTTTCATTGAAAATGTATCGATTCTTTTTTATTTAGAGAATAACAAAACAAAAATATATATTTGTACTTACCATATACTCGTAATTCTTTTTCGTCTCTAACTGTATCGAAAACCGGAGCTTCAGAGGAAACCTCGCACCTGTATGTTCCTTCTGATGCCAAATCTGTTTTATACATGTGGATGCTTGGGCCATGAGGAAATTTATTCTACAACAAAAGAATAAATAAATAACTTCTGCAAGGAAAAATTGGAACATGGTGATATATTTCACAGCAGACAGATGTTACATATACATGTGAAGTGAATTATTTAAATCCTTTAATGTTAGTTAAATGGAGGGAAAAAGCTTTTTGCGGATGGTTGTATTAAATAATAATGGAAAAAGTCTATACGATGGATTATATTCTTAAGTACATAACAATTTTAAATCAATACAATATGGTTATTAAGAACTTAAAGAAACGATTTTGCAATAAAAATTACAGTGGAATACATAATTTATTTTACTGAACTTACAGCTTCTATGTTATCCTACTTATGTTTTCAAAATTCATACAAAGAGTATAAGTTTTTAAAATAATTTCATAAGAAATAATTTCATGTTGTACGAAACAATTATTTATTTTATTTTTAGATATTCATATTGTACCTCAAAAGTTGCTTTACTACATAACATAAAAATATTAGAATTTCAGAGAATTTTAAAATATGTGAGAATATCTTTGAATCTACAAGAATATAAATGTACGAGAAGCTTTCAGTTTACGAGAAATGATTTTAAAATAAAATTTATTTATAGAAATACTTTTTTTACAATTCTTAAAAATCTATAATTTGTAGGAACAAACCAGGCGAATTAATTCCACCCAAAAAAGTTTGAATGAAACCTTTTCGTTCAACAAAAGAATAAAAATTAGTAACAGAGAACTAAAAAGTAGAATTAATAAAATATGGGAAGTGACTCCAGGTGAAATGTATAACTTAGATTTCTGATAAATTGATATATATTAAGGAAATGATTAAGTAAATTACGTACATTGTTTTTCCATCCTAGTAGATCGTATATTTTTCCCTCTTTAAAATGTATTGTTTTTTGAAATACATTAATTATACTAATTAATTCATATGTAACTGGTATATGTAGATTCGATAAAATTCTATATAGTGTCACAAATTTATTTATTAAAAGGAAGAAATTAATCATTCTCAGAATATAAATGTGTAAATAAGATTATAGTAAGTATACTTTCGGTAACGAAATATCCTCATCGGTATTTTTATTACACTACAGTAACTTAATCGTTATTTTAAAACATCTGACCTCATTTTTATGCTTTAGTTCCTGAAGAGAAAATAGCTCTAATTTCTAAATTTGATATTATAGTTGTTTAAATTTATTGTTCAAATGACATAGTATCTTTCATTGAAAATTAAAATGACATCTGCTGTAAACATTAATTCACATTACAGACTAAAACCTACAGCTGCTTCTTCACAATTTTTCCCTATACAGAATATAAAATAGTATATGGACTGTAGGAATCGTTTTGAAGCTCTTTCATTTCCAGGTCGGAAAATATTTCTTGAAAAACACTTTTTATCATTCAGCATAGAATTTTGTTTTTAGTCGAATTATTTTGCATAACTAAAAGCTTGTTTATTTTACTTATTCAGTTTGTAATGGTATCTAGCTTCTGTCTGACTCTTGTGCCATATTTCAATTTAATATAATAAACTATTAAACACCAATAAACAGTTCGAAGAATTCCGCTCAAATATTTATTTATCAATTAACTATAATATAGTAGCTCTCTTCTGATCTTACTCCTAGCGAACCAATTTAATTAGTGTTTAGAATAGAACACCTTACTGAGGCTCCACAGTTGACATCGTTTGATGATCCTTCAATATCCCCAATAGTACATAGTTGTCACACTCCTGATAGTAAGATCTGTTATTCTCTATATCTAAACCCAGAGTTATCTCTATCTCTTCTAAATTCCATTTTACTTACATATCATTATATTTGAATTATTTCACTTTATTTCAAACTGCAACTAATTAACATAACCAAGTTTCATTTTTTTTGGGTGAAGGAATTGTTATTTTATGCAGTCACTCTCAATAAAAGTTTCCAAAGTTATTGAAGAGAAGATCGCGAATAGCCCAATGTTGCAAGTTGTGCGTAGGTGAATATTTAAATTAATCCTTATATATTTGCGCAAATGTATACATAACAAATGAAACGGGAAAATATTACAATTTTTTTTTTTTAATTTCATTACCAGAAATAGAAATGGAGTAATTCGGAACACCATAAATAATTACATATATGAATATCAAAGAATAACTTCTTTAAATGAATGTTTCCTAATTTCACCTCCAAAATAGAATTTATTTAACGTGAACAAAAGGCAAAAACAACTGAATAATTATTTTCTTTTATAAATCTGATTTATAGGTAATTTAACATTTCTCGAAAACTTGTAATTTAAATTTTGAGTAAAATTCTATAAATTCCTATGTAAATTCTTAAAAAAATAATCATAATTTCTTTAGTAGTAATTATTATTAGAAGAAATGTAAGATATAATATGTACTTTATTCATGTGTGAACATGACTAAAGTACATATCAGCCTTGTATTTTTTTATTCATTTACTTTAAATTAGTCTTGAAAGCTTTCTTCTTTAAGTTCGTTTTATATGATATTTTACGCTACAATAAACATTTATAATAAAATTTTTGAAAAGTGTAGAAGTTTTAATAGCATGTGGGAAATTGGAATTTCCTTACCAAATGGAAAATTTTATCTATCCATATATGTTTCATTAAATAATTTTGAGGTTATGAAGTTAACATAAAAATTATTTAAAACACATTTTACACAGATTACAACAGTGCAAGATAGATCAGTTTTTGAGAGGCTAAACAAAATAAGACAAAATATCTACTAGTTAAAGTTATTCGTACGTTTCTGAATGATTCGAGGGAGCTTGAAAGCATTATAATACAACGAAGAACAAGAATAAAGACTAATTCGGAATGTGGAGTGCGAATTTGGATATTTTGGTGCTTTGGCGAGAAACTGGACCCCGGGAAGTGGCAGCTAGTTTGTATCTGCCCGGGATTCTGTCGGTGTCCGTAGTATTACTTTGCGTGGACTCTGACAGCTATTTACTAGTTTCCACTACGGACAAATCTTGTACAGCCAAGACGAGACTGAGGCTTTTGTAGCAATATTTTGCTAATAATAGACTTAAAAGTGTGGGTTGAAAAGGATTTGTCGGAGTACTATGAATTAAACTATATATAAGATATCCAAAAATTATCTATATATATATCTTTTACTACAGTTATAAAATATTAAATGCGACTCATGTTATTTCTTCTTTTCCGTAAATGTATTTTATACTTGAGATGACGAATACAGAACTGGGAAATATGCACTATGGGGGGTTGTGCCATATATAGGTTAGAAAATGTTATAATTTTGCAACTACCCAGTCTCGTTAGTCATATAATGCTCCATTAATGTCGCTTAAAGTTCATTCGACAAATGATAGTCAAACGAACAAAAAGTCTGAGGACAGTAAAAGAAATCAAATTAGTTTTACACGAATGTTCGAATTTTCAAAATTCAATATCAGTATCAATTGTATAAATATAATCATACATGTTTAAAATCAATATAATATATAATTACACAAATATAATAATGCATTAAATATAATTAAAAGCAGTATAAGAAAAAATTACTTTTGATAAATGAAACAATATTAAATAAAGATAATGAGAAACTATTCTGCTTGTTTTTTGCTAAATGTTGTTTAAAGATTTCTCTCAAATTTGTTTTTTTTTCCTGAAAGAATATTAAAATATCAAGAAAAATTTAATGAAAATTGTTTCTGAAATATGTGATGAAATATCCTTCAGATCATTTATAATGATTAGAAATTATTATTCTTGATTCTTACTGAAATTATGCCATGTAAATAAAATTGGTATACTCAATAATGTCTCCTCAAATATCATTAAATATTAGTAGTATTTTACATGGCTTTATTTTGCTTTGTTTTCAAGAAAAAAAACTAAAACTTTTCTATATTTAACACATTTAAAATTAATTTTATGTAACTAATAACACATTGAACAGTTTTCCTTCTCGTTTTCAACTTTTTTTTCTTTTATTTATTGATTTTTTCTTCGAAATGGCGAATCTATTTATCGATAGAATGTTTGCTCCTGAGTCTATTTTTTAAAGTTTTTTTTTGACGTATGAATATTAAAAGTTAATATATAAATTTAAAAAAAAAGAAATTAAATTTAAAAGTTACAAATTTAAATTTGAAAAGTTACAAACTAATTTAATAACTGCAAATTCATACATAAAATAAGAATATTAATATTTTGCTAAAATGATTTTATAACTGTGATGTTATCTTTTAGTTACGTTTATGGATATTTTAAATTTTTCTCAAAAAGAAACAATATACATAATTAACCATCAGTAATTAAATTTTATTTAAAAAGATTAAAAATATTCCAAAATTGATGTAAGGTTTTGTTTATTTTAAACTTATTTAAATTTTTTTTAGTAAATATTCGAAGTAAAATATGTAAAAGATGTTGAATATTGTAGACTAATATTCATATATATTAAAGTAATCGATTGGGATTAATCTCTATTAATAAAGTATATACTCTCTTAAGTCTTATTATTGCTCACAATCAACAGTATTTTATAAGACATAAAATTTTAAAATAAATGATAATAGACGGAATGAATAATGAAATAAAAGCAAACAGCTCATGTAAACGCGTTATTTGAAACAAATTCAATTAGTTATTAATGAAAAAAAAATTCAAATCGTAACCGTGGAAGAGTGGGGAGAGAGAGGGCAAATATATATAAAATATATTGAAAAACTCTATTTGTGTTGTAGTTTCCCTATAGTATCTGTGAAAAGCAGAAATAAGTCTCACATCTCGTATTAGGATAAATCAGATAATTATTTTGATAATAGATCCTTTATAAGATAAAATTAAATAAAAAATTGTATGAAAAACTAAAACAAATACGATATATTCTCAATCTATTTTGTGATAAAATTATTAAAAATTTGTTTGTCATGTAATACATATACGAGTACATTATTTTAGATTTATTTTAAAACAAACCGAAATTCTACAATCTAATAATAATATTTTTTATACATAAGCTGTCCTCAAATTTTGACTTTGTTAATATAAAAACTTTCTTCAAATTATAACTAATAACTGAAATTGGCGTGTGTAAAAGTTTTTTTTTTCAAAGATGTTATGTTTTTAGGTATGAGATACAACGCCTTTTTAAATAAATAAATTATGGTTTAATGATAGTTGATTCGCATATGATATGTAAAACTCATCAAGATTAATAATACTTTTTTTTTTTCTAAAAGACCCCACGAAATCATATTCGTCTCAGTCGGTACTACTTCTGAATGTATTCGAACTGTATTGTAGTTATAACTAATCATGAGAATTTTGTAGTCAATATTTAAATGCACAGTATAGCTTTTCTGAAATAGTATCAGAGCCATATGCTCATTTTTATTAATCTTTTTTTCATAAAATTAAGGGATTAAATGGATATAATTTTATAATATTCGATTAATTCGTGTACATTTCATATAGTTTTGACAATAATATCATAAAAGCAAGACAAATTTGTAAGAAAATACAAGCTAAAATTAAGATTATCGTTTACGGTTCAATTAATTATATTTGCAAAACACATACATTCTCATTCCTTTTACATTAATTAAATATTCTTAGTTATTTGCTTTCCTAATTGCTTTGATAACCATTAAAATGATGTTTACAAATTGAGTAATTGGTTCATTTATTGTAATTGAAATAAATTTAGTTTATTAAATATGTTTAACGTAATTTTTCCTAATTTATTTATATTTGTGATACTCCATATTTGAGTAATAAGAAAGTTCTTATTAATAAGAAAGGGAATTTTTGTTCTATTAGATGAACTATTATTACCTGTTTTTGTTCATTTTAAAGAATTGTTCTTTAACTTGTTCTTTAGATTCTCGAACCAAAATCTCAAGTATTCAAATTAATTTAACCCTATGTAATTACTACATAATAATACTTATTTTATTTAAAAAAAGTTGAATCGGTTGAATTTTACGGAGAGAAAACATATTTTGTATTAAATTAATACTAATTACCCCCCCCCCATTTTCTAATTTTATTAACATTTTTATTAATTTTGGTAATTTCTCAATAAGAGCATTTTTGACATATCTATATATATTAAAAACCATAAATTGTAATAAATGCTGATAAAAAAATTTGAAATAATTTTATATCATAAGGCGTATTTTGAATTTTATGAAAAATCATTTAATATTTTAACAGGAGAAAATTTAATTAAAAAAGTCCGCTTCGTGTGGTTTAATACACAATACATTAAATATAATGCTTTTACTGAAACACACAAAGTAATATATAAAAATGCTTTATTTTAGTTTGTAAACAACGTAATCCTAAAGCGTTATATACTATATGCATTAATTTAATTATTATTTTCTTTGTTTTAGTAAAAGGAACAAACTAACAAAGGTACACATGAAACACATCAAACATTTATAAATTCATTTTCTTCTCTTATAACTTTCCTAATACACAATAGTAAGAATTAAAATAAAAAGAAAATTTTAATAAATATTTCTTTTTAAAACATTCAGCATTCTTAAATTTGGTCAAATTTAAATTGGTGATATCATGTATTGCATAATCTCTTCTATGTGTATATATTTATACAGGTGTGCGAAACTTGAGCAGCAATTTAAATTTTAAGCAGATAGCCATGAAATAGCAGAAAAAGGGTTATTGCAATCAGTACAATAACATGAAATTCAGCACTTAGGAGATGCGTTTGCAAATAACAGAAACAAAATGGCATAGGCGACTTGAGTGTACGCAAATCGGATCGTTTTGCGATCGGCGCTCGCAGCTCAAAACTACAAAAATATTCGCAGCCATTAAAGGCATTCGCTGCACTTGGAAGTGTGTTCTGTCGTGAAATATGACCAGAAGAAATCCCTTGGATGACCTCACACTTGGGAGAATGATTGGAAAGCAGGAGGAGTGGTGTAATTTGACCAGTGTAACTGAAGAGTTCGGATTCAATAAAACTGTCGTTTCGCGCGCTTGTAAAGACTTCCAAATCATAGGTACAGTTGTTGGAAAAGTAAGTGTGGTGGGTGACTGATCATCCAACTGCAGGGGTGGTGCATCATCCAACTGCAGTGGATGACTGATATATCGTCCTGCAGGCGAAAAGAGCCTGATACCAGTCAGCAAGCGTCATTGCTCAGAAACGGTGTACAGCAACAGGGCGACAAGTGTCGCCGTTTACTGTAGCCAGACGCCTTAACAAAGAAGACTTATTCTCCTTCTGTCAGGAAAACTCTATCCCTTTGAAAGTTTGCCATCGGCGCACCGTTTAGAATGATGTAAGGAGCACAAAAAGGGGACATCTCATCAATGGAGTCGTGTACTCTTTACGGAGGAGAGTCTTTTCTGTGCCACAAGCGGTTCTCAACGCCCGTTGTTTTGGAGAGAGGTCGGGGCATGGTTTCATTCCAGTAACATCACGAAAAGAAACCGTTACTGTGGTCATGGAGTTGTTTGGGGAGGCATTATGCTGAATGGTTGGACTGAGCTCTACGTTTTCGACAGTAGTTCTGTAACCAGGGCTCGCTATTGTAAGGAGATGATCCTTTCCCATGTGTGTCTGTTTCGAAGTACTATTGGACCAGACTTCATTTTTATGGATGAAAATGCACGTAAGACCAGACTGCTGATGTTCAGCAGCCACTGGAAAATAAAGATATCCCTAGAATGGATTGGACAGCATTATTCCCTGATTTAAATCCCATAGTACATGTGTGGGAGTCTTTGGGAAGACTCCTTGCGGTCCGATTGTATCCTCCAGGGAACACCCAACAACTGATTAAGGAATGTGCTTTCTTACCTCAAGAACTGTTGGGCAATTCTGGTGCTGAGTATGGATAGACGGTGCGAAGTGACCATTGCAGTAAGGGGAGGGCATATCCTATACTATGGAACATTTGCTTATTGTTCTTCTTGGTTAGAAAAACGTATGTAACAATACTATGAGATCAATAAAGCCCTTTTTTTTTGCTTGATTCTATACTATATGCATTGCATTCGTTTTTTTTTGCTATTACGCTATCGTCATTGCTTAAGTACAAAATGCTGTCTCTTATTTCTGAATTCCATGTCTCTCAGATGATTTCTCGTGCTGTTATGGCGAAGAAAAACATCTGTTGCTAATGTTTTGCACACTTGTGTATAAATATTTAAACCTGTTTTAGCAAAACATCTTTGAGTAATTAATTTATCATTAGAGGCCCTAAATTACATGTTCCCAATAAAAAATATTCTTTAAGAAAATTATAAATGAGTAGGCAAAATTTTATGAATTCTTATGCATATCATATGTAATCAAGTCTCCGGTCACGCAATTAATTCGTACCACGTTATATGGAAACTGTGTTACAATAAAATCGGAATTAATACAGATTAATCAGAATTAGAAACTTCGTTATGAAAAACGTAGTAACAAGACAAATCAAATTAATTTGTACTGCGTTTATGGAAACCGCGCAATATGAAATTATGTATTAATACAAATTATATGAATTCTTAATCTGTTATATAAGATCTCATAAATAAATAATTTGTTCAGAGATCAGACCTGTATAAAAACTGAAATATCAGAGTATCAAGTTGCGATAGATACCATTAATAAATAAAATTTTATAATATAAATAGCAATGATTATATAGATTTTTACATATTGGAATTTCGGTATATTGAGTGTAATACACAGATAATAAATAATATAAATTAAAAAAATTGTTTCCAATAGACGAAACTTTCTTCCGTCCTTCAAACAATTTAAAATTTGGATTTTGTACACAAGATAAATATGTGGGTTTGTAGTAGAAACATCCGATCATAGAGGGCGCGGCCTCTGCTACTGAAGTGGAGTCCACTCTTGAAGGAGAGTCGACGGTAGTCATCGGAACGAGGAAGACGCCCTTGTTGATGACTCTAGACGATTGATTTATTAAGACGCTGAAGAGTATTGTTTTAATGTTTTTAAATGTTATTGTGAAATGTCTCGTCCAGTATGTTCAACTTTATGTTCATGTGAAACGTCAATATTAAATGTCTGTGTGCTAATTTAAAGTTTGATTTATTATTTAGTAATATCGGCCATCCCACATATATATATATATATATATATATATATATATATATATATATATATA
>BMAW01061200.1:38451-50781 GCA_019974015.1 Nephila pilipes
AAATCTATGAAAAAATAATTTAAAACACTTAAAAAGACAAAAAACTAGAAAGAAATGTAACAATGAAAGAAAAATAAATGAAAATATGGAACCCAGCAAGTCAAAAAGCAATATCGGGCTGAGGACCGATTAAGCGGGGTTAAACTAGTTCAATGGTACCAACCTTCCCCCTTTGCGACTTGGTAGGCTGAATTAGGAAATCCAAATTGCAAAAGAATTCATGATTAAAAGATGCAAACAAATTCAGCGATAAAATCTACAAAAATAAAATCTATAATTCCTTGTAGGCTGAATTGGGAAATCCAAATTACAAAAGAGTTCAAAGATTAAAAAATGCAAAAAAAAAAAAATTTCAACGATAAAATTTACAAAATAAAATCTATCATTCTAAAAATTATCAACAAATCAAAATATAAAAATTACTTACAAAATTCAAAGAAATGAAGATTCAAATATGTGAGTAGTAAGACGGAATTTTCTTTAAGCTTCAAGATGTATATCACATACTCAAAATGAAAAAAATATAACACATCATCACCATATAAATTGAAAAAAGATTTAAGTCATTGTTTGATTGGTAATAAAATGTAAAAAGATGCAAACAATTGGTTGGTAATAAGTAGTATGGTGAAGGAGTATAACGGTCCAGAGAGTGAGTAAAAATGTAAGCTGTGTAAATGTAAAAAAATAATAAATTCTTCACGGCTAGACCACTAACAAGCCGACTTTGTGGACCTATTGTTGTGTGGTGGATTTGAAATTGGATCATGATTCGCAAAGATGTTTAATATATTCTCGATGTATATAAGCATTTAAGAAATTTATTGGATAATCATGATCCAAACAGTTGTTGAAGAATTTTTTAATGTTATTAAATTTGTCTATTTTATGCGTGGTTAATTTGTTATTACGTAATAAAAAGCCCAATAAAATATTCCTATAAATGGATCTGTGTAGATTACTGTTCCAAAAAGGTATTTTAATAACATGGAATTCGAATCTCTCTCTTTTATCGAAAATATTACTAATAAGTCTATTGTCAATTATTTGCAAATCGAGATCTAAAAATTCTACTGTATTTGAATTAAGATTAGTTTTTAATAATTTGAGGTAATTAGGGTAAAATGAAATATTTGGTTTAAAATCCTCAGTTTTACCTAAAATAATTAGATCATCTATGTAACGGAAAAGAAAGTAAGAATCATTGTCAATCTGTTGTAATTCATAAAAATGTAAATAAAAATTGGCCAGACAATTACTAGCTGGACCTCCCTGAGGGAGACCCTGAATTTGTTTATAGAGATTTTGACCAAAAACTATAAAATTCTCTTGTAATACAAGTTTAACGAGAGTATTGAATTTTTCCTGTTTTATTGTTTGATTAAAATGATATTTCTTGTATAAAATTGCAAGAACCTTAATTAAATCTTGAATATCTATTGAGTTAAAAAGGTCTTCAAAATCATATCCATGTATAGAGAATACCTCTTGTTCCTTCATGTTTTTGACAATTTCAAAACTATTTTTAATAATAGCGGTATTATCAATATTGTCAATAGATTTTTGAAGAATGGATTGAAGGAGTTTGCCAGATTTAGTGATATAGGTGTTATATCCATTCGTAATACTTCGAAATTTTACAGGATTTTTGTGAAATTTTGGCGTTAAGAAAATATATGGAAATTTAATGTTTGTAAGGTGTAAACCCACCTTCTTATTGAATGCCAAAAGACGATTATTTATTTCTCTGTTACTATATTTGGATAACTGGAAAGCATTATTATTCATTACATGTTCACTCAATAATTTATGATAGTAAAATTTGCAAATAATTGCATAATTTGCAGGAACCTTATCTACATAAACGATAACAAAATCTTTCTGCAAATCATCTATATCAAGTTTTAGATCTTTAATTGTAATTTCCTTATCTACTTTAAAATTCATATATAGAATTTTCTTCAAAACACATGACCTGAATTCATCAAATGCCTCAATTGGCAAACCATATTTAATTGCAACCTTTGCAATTAATAAACCTTTGCAATATATATATATATATATATATATATATATATATATGCGTAATTGGAGTGAGGGGGTGTAAAATTTTAAAAAGCCTTATATTTTAAATACACAAAGCAGTGAAAATGTCTATTGTCAACTTGTGATATAATTTAACAATAACTTTGGCATATAAAAAACGGTAAAAGTAGTTTCCCAAACATTGAATAAAAAATATTTCTCCGAATTTTTCTCATATTGAAAATCTTATGCATAAAAATAATTATGAGAATAAGACTTTTTATGCTTCTATTAGGGCATATTCAATAACACTATGTGACCAATATTTTTTAATCTAAATAATAATAATGCAACAGATAATAAATACATTTAAGGTATTAAATTGAAAGGGAAAAAAATTAAAGCGCGTGGCAGTGTAAAGTCTAAGGTTGATTCTTTTGAATAATAGCAAGAAACTAAGACAATATATTTTTGATGACAGATACAATAAATCCCACAATAATTTAACATATAGTTTTAACAGAAAAGAAAATGCAAGAACTAAATTACTTCTGTAAAATATAAAGAAATTTCTCTATTTTTTTTGCTTGTAGATGATCATAACTCAATTGAAACAAGTCGTCATAATGTGATAGAAGAACTATTATTGCAACATTTTTATTGATTTTTGATTACTTATTATTGTCACAGAAGTAACGCGAGATCCATCTCAGCGGATCTTGTAATTTTGAACCTCAGTCAGGTGACGAGAACGATACTTGAACTAGAATCTCCTTCTCCTAACTTCCTCGTCACGCCAATGGGAGGACTTGGAAGCTCAGTAGATTTAACATGCATCATCTCCGCTACATGGTGGGTCTTTTGTAGCAGTAGGGCTCGAGACCACAATCGAAAGAAAAATGGCTGTCCTTAAGTTTGCAACCATGGCCATTAGTTTCCACGCTTTATTTACCATGTTCAATACCAGAAAAAAAACTCTGCCCTCATTTTTTAGATAAAATATTAAGTTTATAAATCTTTAATTACATTCAGATGAAAAAACATTACTTTTTACGCGTTAGAAGGAAAAAACTCTTTTTTAATAAATAATTCCGAATTATTATCTAGATTTTTTTTTTTCTATATAATACAGGAAACTCTTCTGTGAATTTTTAATCTTTTTTTTTAACATCTTTGAAAATAAATTTGGTTAACAGTGGTTTGTAAGATTTTTCCTTTGTGTTACGGTATTCAACTTTAATTTCTTGGAAAGGCATTTTAAACTGACTTTCAAACTTAAATTTTATAAGCAATGTTCTCGGATAACATGTAAATTACTTATAATACTGTTTTGTTTCAACATGTACTTAGATACATATCACATATTACATGTTTGATATCAGAATTTTAAACATAGCAATCATGAAATCTTTTAATGCTTCAAGTTTATGCCTATTGTTATTTTAAGTTTTTCATTATGATTATGATTCCTACTTCAAGTTTAAGTTTTAATGAAATGAAATTTTTTGACATTTATCAATTTGGCAATTTTGGTAGTTTGGATGGATTTTTTGTGTTATTTTACTTAAAATTACAATCAAGTTATCTTTTCTACTGGTGGCTTCGGTATCCTAGTCATCATGGTCATGGACTCGAGGGCCGGCAGTTTTCGTCGAGTCTTGGGTTCGATCCTTGATGCCCCTAAAGACCTACCGTGTAACCGAGGCTGATGCATGTTAAATATGCCGAGTCTCAATGTACTTCAGTTGGTGGGGTATGGAAGTTAAGAGAAGGAGGTGTCAGCTCAGATGTCGTCCTCGTCACTTGACATAAGTTCAAAATTACGAAGTTCGTCTTAAACAGTCCTTATGTTGCTTCTATTGCGTCATTAATTAAACCAATCCGACAAATCTGATCATTGTTACAGTGAGATTCTGTAATTAAGTATTCTTTGAAATGAAAATGTTTCTTCAAATTGAAATATGTTCGGATTTTCGTACTTCATATAATGTTTTTATCGTATAATTTTATAATTTTCCACATATGATACTGCATAGAAATAAAGTAGATACAGTAGTAGTAACTTCGGATATATATAATATTTATTAGAACATTCCGTAAGATAGTTAAAAATTCTTCTTTCGAAGTAGCATCACTCATAGTGTCTTTAAAAGGCGTAAATGAACACAGTACTATAAATTACAATCTCTGTCCTTTTTCTTTATCTTTGTTTTAAAAATCAAAATCGTAATTTTTTATTGTTTTTATAGCTGTATGTGTGTGCTATCAAAAAAAAAGTTGCCTCAGCTGCCATGTCTTTTAAACCTATCACTTTGAAAAATTACTTTTCCTTAGGTTTTGTACGAAAATCCCTCTCTGAAGAACTGCTGTAAATAAAGAAAGCTTTTGAAAAAAAAGTTGTAGAATTATATTACCTATTAGAGCGTTGGCTGATGCAATTAATTGCAAAATGAAAAAAGTGCATTTCCAGCATTTGTATTTTAAGATTCTAGTAATGCAATTTTGAAAGATTTGCTTAAGCTACTCTATTTTAAAACTGAACAATTTAATACATTCTATTGAGTTTAAAGCATTTTAATGGTTCTTCCCGGCAAAAAGGCAAGCAAAATGGCAAAGTGGAAGTCTTAAGCAAAGTGGACTTTATTGCAAAAGTTGATTATTTCTTAAGAAATGGGAATGTCTCTCAAGCATCAGGGTTAACAATTTCCTTTGAAAATATTTTCTAATGTTTTTTTTATTATTTAGAACAATACGTATTATATGATACTTTGACTTTGATAAAATGAATTAATTATAAAACAAAAAGTACTTTTTTACAATTTTTCGCGTGCACTGAATGTTTTTTATAGACTAAGTACACCATATTTCAAATACATTTGAGTAGCTGTTAGCCCTGTTGATACGATAAAGGGTTTTGTCATTCCCAAGATCATTGTGTAATTTAGATCATTTTACCTAAATTACACAATGATCAGAGCTATAGAGTTAATTTATTGGTGTGGAAAATGGAGCTGAACTAGGACTTGATTGTTGTTCACAATTTCGAGGTCCGTCACCAACAGCCTTTAGGTTACTTTAAGTGCGATGTTAAAAAATAAATTAATCGAAATTTTATAATTAATCTAATGTCGAATGATTCATCATTAAAAGACATTTATCTTATTCATACTAATGCAATTCTTAGTTAAATGTCGCCATTTAAAGAGAAAAATACGAAGGAAATTATATGAAAGGCTTCAGTTGCTTTAAAATAAGCTGGCATGTATATCAAGTTGAAATTGCAAAGCTGAAAAACTCTCAATTTTTAAACAGTTTTGATGCATTGTTTAAACTGATGACAAATATTATAAAAATTTAAAAGTTTTCATCTTATTTTCTATTCAAATAAAATTTTCAACAATATATATATATATATATATAAGTATGTATGTATGCGTGTGTTTTACGAAAAAAAATTAGAATCAAATTCTCCATAGTAAGATAATTTAAATCCTGGTGCAAGCTCTTTATCAGGGTTTTCATAAAGTATTCAATCATGTCAAACTTTACGTCAGAATTCTAATTCTGTATAATATAAAATAATTTTAGGTGCGAGGAGAAAGAATCCAAGAGACAATTTTTAATCATAATGAAATCAGTTTTATTGTTAAAAAAATCCCATATAAATAAATAATAAAAATATAATAATAAAATATAATCAAATAAAAATCTATTCATGAACTACTTTTATAATAAGTGTTTTGTCATTAATCTACTTCATAAAATTGTAACATCATCTTTTAGAAAAAAAATTGCTTAATTTTTCATTTCAATGTCCATATAAACCTTTATATTCACTTTGTAAGTTATAACATGAAAATATCTATTTGAAAAATTATTAAAAAGAAAGAGCCTTAAAAATTAATCATAAATTCATTCAAATTAATTTTCAGAAAAAAATTAAATAGCATTTACACCGTAAACCTAAATTTTACGTCCTTCATTTTTGCTTCTCAAAACATTTCGCAGATAAGTGGAATTCTCATGTGCAAATTGATAAAAAAAATTTCTGCTTGAAGATCAAGAACAATAAAGAACGAAAGATATTTTCTTAAATTCGTAATTTCCAGAGCTTTCAAGAATCCTCTTCTTAAAAAATTCCTGGCTATTCAAACAGCTCTAAGCGTTTCTGAAATTTCTGAAAAATGTGTTCCGTTTGTTATTTATCAAAGGGAAAAAGAAATAAGACGTCTTACAATGCATTTCGACACCGGTTTGGCAAGCGGTAGAAGCCCACGTATTTTAGATTCTCCTTTGTGTATTCGGCTTTCGAACGTCGGGATTAATCTTTCTCTCACTAGATAGCGTTGTCGTCAGCGGAAAAACTCAAAAGAGGGAAAACAATAAAGAAGGAAAAAAAAAACTTCTTTTTCAGTGGTGCAACTAAAACACGTTGTTCCATAAAGCTGAGTTGAAAAAATAAATAACAAAAATTTAAAGATTCTGACACGCGTATGTACATATAGCTATATACACTTTTTGCTTCGACATCGTGGCTTATATTTCCTAAAATAAATATAAAAAATGGCGAAAGAAAAAAAAATGACTGAAAATAAAGAAGCAGGAATGTATAAGAGTAAATGACGGTTTGCGTTTTACGCTGGTTTCGTGATTTTTGCCATTTTATTGTCTATTTCACCTTTTTTCGGTCGGCCTTTTAGGAAAACAGTATTGTTGAGAAACTCGATCCTCAAAGAGGCCTATCGATCATACGCTGATAACGAGAGGACATTTTCGGGTAAGGTCCTTTTTAGAAACAGCGGTCGTTTTCGGCAAAGAGTGAACAAAAAAAAAAAAAAAAAATAACACTCGTGCTATGCAGAAGGTAATATTTCACTTCAACAAAGAAGGATAGGAAAAATGCTCTCAGTGTAGAATAACAGTGAATGAAAAAATGGTTTTGGGATGTAATAATATAAATCAACACGTATTTCGTCCTTGCTGGGAAATCATTAGGTATTTTGCAATACCTTTTATGAGACCCATTCACTACTTAACAATCTATGAAAAATTTTATAAAAAGTTGATATGACCGCTTTTAGAAAATAGTTTATAAAATTTGTTGAGAGTAATAACGCTAGGAAATTTTATTCAAATTAGAAGCAAATAATTCGTTGAAATACTTACTCAAAATTAATTAAAGCAGCCTATATTTTAAGATTACAGCTTCTTATTCTGAAATGGTCAGTTATAATTTACAATGCTAAAATACATTAAATAATTTCACATATCAAAAAGAAACACATTAATATTTAAATACATCATTCTTCAGATGCAAAAATGCTATAAAATACTTTCATCACTGTATCAATTTAAATGTAACGTTATTAAAAATAAAAAAAATAATACTTATTATGAATTGTGACATCTATGTAAAAATGTGAGGATGCAGTATTTATGATTGACTTTAAATGAATTTTAAGACGTACAATTCATAAAATAAATTATAAATTTTAAATTTAACTGAATAAATAATTCCAGAGATATATTAACTATTTTGTCAACTATTGCAATATCTGTAAAATGTGTGCCTTAAAAATTATAGGCGATCAGAAATTGTGATTTGAGATTAATGATTCTATGAAAAGAGTCTATGAATATCTGACACTCTATGAAGAGGAAATTTAATTTAAACCAGCATTGTTTACATAACTGTAACGCTGAGAGTATATGAATACTAATCATCTTGAAGGACACGACTTTCTATCACGAAAACCATTAAGTATAACTTGAAGAGTTTGTAAAGTATAATTAAAGTTAACTTTTCTATGGTAAGAGAGAGAGAGAGAGTAATTTAATTTGGAAGAGCTATTTGAATAACACCTGATAAGATAATACTTTTAAGAAGAATGTATATATAAGATTTGATATATAACATGTCAAAGCAATAAACAGACTAAAATTAAAGTCGAATTTGTTACCATTAGCTTTTCTTATAATTTTAATTCAATGGGAAATTAATAATTTATTCAAATATAGTTTTTAAAAAGTATAACAAAATTACATAAATCCTTAAAATACACAAAATATGGACATAATATAAAACATAATTGGAAATATTTAATTATAAGGAAAAATAATGCATCTAGGAATTATACTGATATTATACAAGAATTTTATAATGATATTTTATTAGTTAATAATAAGTGTGCCATATATATTAGTATTAATAATTACTATTATGATTATACATCTGTGTTTAGTTAAAAAGTTAATTTTTGGATTCATGAATGCTTGCTTTTGTATGTGCAGATATATTTAGTTATTTTTTCTGTTCTTTACGCTTATTTCAAGACACTAAAAATATTTTTGAATTTAATGTAAATTTAGACAATTTTACAAAATTTGTAATTTTTTAGAGATATTTTGAGGCTGCTTCCCCCCAAAATACTTATAATTCTTGCTCAAATATTTTTGCTGTACAATTTAAACTATTATAATTCTTCTAAAAGATACAAAGTTGAATAATTTTGTAGAATCTCGTATTTCCCTATAAATTTTTTAATTTTTTTTATAAAATTAATTCAGCTTGATTAAATCCAACAATTCTATAAAATTCAAAGGGAATCCCTTTGTAATTTTTATTCTTAAAAAGACCTTAATAATATATGCAAAATATTTAACTATCTTCGTGACGCAATAGTATTACCAGAACAAAGAAAGACATTCCTTGGTATGAAAGTATATATTTGTTCATCTCAGGGAATTAAAAAAAGATTGAATAGTGGTAATAATACTTATGAATTGTGTCATATATTATAATGAATTTTATACAGATAGAATGAAGAAGTAGCAGTTAAAAATAAATTATTAAAACCTTTAGTTTTATTACATAATTGAAAATGCTTACAAAATTTAGATGCTTACATAATTAAAACAAATTCGATAAAAAATGTGTAATAATCTTAGCTTACGATTTGTCTCTTTTTGAAAATGCTTCTCATTGGTTTACTAAAATCACTATTTAAGGCGATTATAAGCCGCACTTTTGTACTAATTCCGATCTAAAATAAGGGTTGCTTTAATTAATACACGAATTTTTAAACAACTGGATATATAATTTCTATTAGTTAATTTAAATTATATTTTAATATTGGTTTTATTATTAGATACTTCATTTCAATTTCTTTTGGCCATTTAAAGTTCTTTTCCAAGCCATATCACAGCTTGAAACAAATAATGCATTAAACTCCTCCCAAATTTTATAGAATCATATCTATATTTTTTCAAGAAATAAATAAATTTTTTAAGTAAAATCAGGAAATATTCCTGTTTTTTCCATATTAAATCTAGTGAGAAATGCCTTTTCGTGAAAATTTTATAACCATAGAAAATAATGCTGACGATAATTAATTTGCTTGTTAATTAGAAAATAAACACTGAGTATGCTTTTAGAATGAATTTCAAGTCCGATACTTTGTATTTAAAAAAAGTATGAATTAATGATTCCTTACATGAAAATAAAATGCTTTTAAATGCTTTATACCATTTTCAGATTTCTTGCAACTTTATTTAGTGCACATTTCATACGATGAATATTTCTGTCAATTGTGTTAGATATCTATGAAAAATTTCAGATCATAAGCTTCTGCCCATTTGAAATAGAGTTAATTCAATGTAGAAATAGGTATTGCGTATTTAAAACATGTATTAAATTTTCATCTAGCAAATATAATACTTTACTATATGAATATATACAGCGTAAAATGTGTTTCTGCTCACAGTTCTTCATACCTTCAGATTTTAAGAAAATATATGGAAAATAACTCGGAATATAATAAGTTTTCTTTAGTTCAGTTTTCTAATACTCTTAAGAATATTGAAGAAAATAAAATAGTTTAAACATTTTCATCTTATAACATGCAAATGACAATAATACAAAAGAAAGGAGAAAGGAACTATTTCTCATTGAAGTGACGAGAAGTAAAGTTTAACAACAACAATAATAACTCTAAGAATATTTTTTTTGGTACATCTCATACAAGCGTGTGTTAGATGTAAATATATCTGAAACCTAGCATTTATAATTCAATGGAATGGTTTCAATAAGCATTGAAAATACAATGGAAATGATTTTATACAAAATATAGAAAAAAGTATTTATACATATGAGTGTATTGGAGGTGCTCTTAGAGCTTAATGAAACTACAAAAATAAGTTTTGCTGTAATTTAGCCACGCTGAGACGAAATGCTCAGCGGAATAATAAGGATCTTAGGCTTTGTAATCAGAAAAGTTCAAGCGAAGCATTGTGATCTTGCCCTTATTCTACTCAATAAATATCGTGAGGAAAAATGAGTGTTGCTACATATTAAATGAAACTGAATTTCAAAGCTGACCAATAGTGTTGTGTAAAAGTTAAGAGACTCTGGGGAACTACCAGAAGTGCCATTCTCGTCCCCTGTGACAAACAATTAGAAAGTATTTCATCATTAGTCTACGTCTTGTTCTAAAACAGTGGTCTTCAAATGTAGTCGACTCACGGAATACTTACAACAATGCGAGATCTTGGACATATCCAACCACCCCTCTTAGACATATATTAAAATAATATATAATAGCAGAACGATATGTTACATATTTTTTACGGAAGAACAATTAAGGAAAAGTATACTATTTTTTATTAAAAAAAGTAGTATAAAATTAATGTTATTTACTCTTTAATAGCATTAACTAACCTTCCGGATGGCTTTTACTCTAGTATTATATTTAGTGACTGGGATGTGGATGCATTCTTTCACACGAAGTGTTCGAAATCTAGCTCTGTTATCAGCAGTTGCATTTCGTATTCCGTATTTAATTTGTTTTTTTATTTTGATTTTGTAGTCACATATGTTAAAAAAGACTTTTCACCATCCACAGAACTGTACCTCATCTTTAAACAATCGATGGCATAGAAACTTAGCGAAGGTGAATCTATTTTGGAAGAGCATTGACTGAACAATTGAAAATCCAGTGTTACCTTTGCACTCACGTCACTGCCGACGGCGAATTACGGACGTCGGCAGCCCAAACACGAACTTGCTAATTAATTTTCAAAAATAACTAAATGTGTATTTATATTTTAGATAATATATATATGCTTGTCAACTTTTTTAATATAATGAATAATAAGTTTTGCTTATACGTTTATTAGTCAGCCAGTATTTCACAATTTTATTTTGGAATTTTTATTTTGACTCATGGAAACCTGGAGATTGGTTTGCGAACAATGTGGCTCCTCTGAAAACAATTTGAAGTTCACTACTCTAGAGAGACATTTGTTAGATGTTTTAATCATATCCTTTCAAACACCTTCAAAATTTGCAATAAATTTCAGGGACATCGTCTTAACAATTAGACGCTATTATTTTTTGAAACACATTATACACATGATATTGATTAAACTTTTTTTAAACAGAAATCCATTATTAGTTTATATCAAATTTGTTCACGTGGATATTATATTTTTACTTTTAAAAACGTCATTGCACACAATCCTTTTTTTTTAAATCAGGAGAATTGAAAAAAAAAAAAAATAAATAAAAAAAATAAACAATTCACCCTTATTTCGAAAGCTAAAGCATTTAGAAGAAATTCTTATTTAACCTTTTACAAAATAACATTATTTGTTGGAACAAAATACTAGCGTAATGAGGCAAAGTTTTGACATTGCTCCGTTTTTATTTAAAAAGGAGAAAAACGAATTGACCCACAATAAAACAGAAAATAATAAGAGAATCTCATAAATATCGCATGAAACGCGATTATGTGTCTGAGCGGGACATAAAAAATGTCGATAAGTTAAGTACCCTTTAATAAATTCCTACGACCATTCTTTATTGCACACCATCTTTTTGTACAACCTATTTCTTTCCGGTCTTTCAGCCTTGTAAACAATGTTTCTTTTACGATGTTTGCTTTCCACGGCAACACTACCCCAAAGCCATTTTAAAGGTTTTTTTTAATTGGATATTTATAAATGTCGGATAATAAAAAAGGAGTTTCTCTTTAGCTTTTGCAAGGTCCTTGACAACTTTCAATTTGAGTCGATCACCCTTTTCGCTTAAGAGAAGATTTACGCAAGTGCGGTTCAAAGAGATTCAGAACGGGATAAGCAAAGTATTGTTAATATATTTTATCTTAAGTGGACTTGGTGTGCCTTCCAACATGTTACGAGAAGAGGCACATTTGCATGAAAATGTACGCAGTTTTCGCATGCAAACCATCACTGAATGAGGAATTGAATCTTTAATAAGAAAAAGAAACGGTATTTGCTTAAAATTTT
>BMAW01061200.1:55781-67057 GCA_019974015.1 Nephila pilipes
ACATATATATACATTTTTATACATATATATATATATATATATATTTACATATATATACACATATATATATATATATACATTTTTATACATATATATATATATATATATTTAGTTTTCTGTTATTTTATTTAAATAAATTGCTACATACATGTATGAAATTATGTTCGAATAATCAAAAATATGTATAAGTATCAAAATTTATTATTTTATATTTGAGATTATATTTAAAGACTGTGCCTTAAAGAGAATTACTAAGTTGATATTTTTAAAACTACTTTTAAGATAATGAAATCATAAAGCATACATAAAATCTATTGTTACTTTTTTTAAAATTACATAATTCTCAAAAGTATTTTAAACTTGGGTAGTTTCTTTGTTAAAATAACATCAAATTTACTTATCCCTTCAAGTTTTTCAATAATATCAATTTAAACCTACCATAGTTTTGAATTTTTTTGAAAACTAAATGTTATTTATTTTTTGATATTGTAGACGCTTTTGCTGAATGAAATATTTACTTTTTCATGTCTAATTTTAATTTACTTTCAAAAACGTTTATATTACAGTTTTTGTGCTTGTTTGTCTGCTAGTTTTGAATTGATTTTAACAAGGATCATTTATTTGACAAATAATAAAATTCCGTAAACAATCGTTTTGAAAAAGTAGAACAAAGTATTATTCACCAAACTATTTCATTGAAAGCTCATATCAAATACATATCAGCCAAAAAATGTTTGAATAAAGAAATTGTAAACTTTATTTATTCTTATATGTTATAGCAGAATTAAGTGTGTTAAAATATTTATCACTATATATTCTTCATATCAACTCATTCAAAAACAGTACTTGAATTTGAAATAGAACTATGATTTTTTAAAAAAAGTGAATAGATTTATTTTCTAAAACTAATTTTCTAAAGCTACACTTGCTCCAGTTCTTTGTGTTTTTTTTCCAAAAAAAAATGACAATTTAAATGGAAGTAATTATAAAACTGAATTATCTCTTTAATACCATTTTAATTAATTCGTTTCAAATATTTTTCTAGTGTTTTGATTATCTTTCATTTCAGACAATAAACTAACTGGTCTCATTTCGAACAAGAATATTATTTACATAAAATTTATTCATTTATGACGGACAATATCAGCCTAGGGCAGTTAAATATTTAAGATATTCCTATTTTAAGTTCAATAAAAAGAAAAAAAAATCATCATTATATAGATTTCTCATGATAATGAAAAAGGAATTAAAAACTAATTGTAATAAACTCTTTTTTAATTAATTACTAATAGACAGTTTATTTTCACGTAATTAATAAGGAAATTCTTGAGTTTATTCATTAAATATTTTTTACAAAATATATTCGTACTACACTTAGAGTTATTATTAAGAAGCAGTGAATTTCTACATTAAATGAAAGTAATTAAATTTGGGATTCTATTTGAAATATGCTAAATCCTCTAAAAGCAAATTTTTATGGAAAAACCTAATTATTTTTGGTATTAGTCATTTCCATAATCAATGTTTTTTTCTTCTTAAAACTGCTCTACAGAAAGAAAATTTATCTGTGCATATATCAACCTTTGTAAAAATTTAAAACTCTGTCGAGTGTATAAATGCTTTCACCTTTATTCGAGTTTTTCCTTAATTCTGATAATTAATTATTTTTATTTATATCTTTTTAAAATAATTAAGAATATGCTTTACTTGCAATTTTAATAGCTAAGAATTATTAAAATCCTCAAGAGATATTTTTTGTAATAATTAAACTTGATATGATGTGAAGCAATTGTGGTTTGTTTTACAATCACAAAGAAAATGCCTGGATTTTAAATGGGATACAATTAAATCAATTTTTCAACAATTTGTTTTCAGAAAATGCGAAATAAGATACAGATTTCAATAAAATGTTTTTGTTGATAAAGATATATGACTTTATTTCGAATATAATTTTTGTTACATTTCACTTCATTATTGTAAATACCGCAACTCAATTAATTTTTAAAGAATTGTTTCTTTTTTAAAAATCTGATTTATTTGTAAAATATTTGACAATTATCAGTCAATAACCTATAAAAGAAAAATATTAATTCATGTTCAAACAAGAAAATATTCTATCCTATTTACAAGAGCTACACGATTCTTATAAATTGCCAGATATGTCATTTATATATATATATATATATATATGTTTTGTATTATTGATTACGTAGGATAATAATTAAAAGAAAAAAATACTTTATGAAAGCAGAGAATACATATTATTTCCTCTTTGGTAAAATTCTAAAAGCAACGTTTAGAATTTCCTTAAAATAGCATTTAAATGAAATGAAAACTTTATTACTAAGTCAAAGGATTTTATATTTCAATTAAAAATAGAAAATCATCAAGAATATATCTTTATTAAGCCCTATTAATCAAATTTATATTTCTTCATTATGAAACAGTTTCTCTATTATTTATAATATTATATGAATAAGTCTTAGACAATCAACAATACAATTGTAAAATATTTACAGTTTTAGTTTGACTTCTAATAAAATAGCCAAGCTCATCCATAAAATTACAAAGAGCCATATTCAATTTTTATTTGTTCGCAATTTAATTCTGATTAGTTTTTATTCACAATTCAAAATGTATTTGAAATTCTCAGCTTGAAAAAGACAATTAAAAAGGCTTCTAGAAGTGAGTTGAATAGAATACATTACTTATGATTCAAATTTACATAAGACGTACATTGCAGCTATTCGATGGAACAGAATTGATAGAACATAATTAAATCAGGCAAAATGGAGTAATAAAAACAAGGATGAATCTCACAAGGTAGTCAATCTATTCATTACTGAAAGTAATTCAACTGAGGGGAGATAGTTTACAAAATAAATGATTTATGAAATTTGATTTACAGTTTCTGAATTTAGGAGCATTTCTTAAAAGAGCTACTAGAGACTTACAGGTAAAAAAATACATCTTTTTAGTTAATTTACCCTACACTCATCCATAACTGTGTTCGATGAGTTCGAGTAATTCTTCGACGCCGAGCCTCCCAGTAGCAGATATATATGTCCACAGTCAGATTGTTGAGTTCAGGGCAGTTCTGAAGGAGATCGTATTGGAGATCGGGCATTATGGACAGATGTCATCAGGAGTCAAACCGATTCTGTGCTTGTACGGTGAAATGTACTCGCACCACGTGGCAAGGCGGAAACGTGTGGCAAGGCGGAAACGTGTGACAGTCTCAGCGTGTTCAAAGTGCAGTGGAACATATCACCCCCCTCCCACTCCTCGCTGCAGGGCACTCTCACTTTTTTGCCTTTATTCATATATTTGAAGGTTTTACGAGTGCACCTGTTAACGATTATTATGATTTGGTAATGTGTTGTTCTGAGGTGTCAATGGAAAATAAAAATACATTACACGTTCGAATTATTTTGTAAGTTCTGAACTGTGATGTTTAATTCTTCTCTTGATCTCAATAACTTAAATAGCATTTTAAACTATAAGTAGCAAAAGGTATATAACATTAGATAGTTATATCAATGAAAAAATATATATAGGAGATTTACACACAGTATATACGAGCTTTATATTAGCAATTACACTTGCCTCAAATCCTTCAAATGTGATATGTTGAAATTTAACGAATATAATTTAGTTTTTCAAAATTATATCAATAAGTTTAATTATGAATAAATATAATTTCGTCAGAAAGGTTTATCTATATACGTTATTGAAAAAAAAAGAATTATTGCAAATTATTCTGCTAGTACATTTTAATTGAATAGTAATAAATTGACGGCTGGGATTATATTATAGTTTACTTTCTGTTTCTTCAAGGAACTTGTAATTCATTTTCAATAAATTTTTTACTTTTTCAATAAATTAGCCATGCAGTTAAAATACTCATGTCTTATAGATGAGAAAATTTTTGAAGCGTTTGCAAATTTATGTATAAGAAGAATAACTCAGTATTTGAGTTGGATTTATTTATAATTTAAGAAATATTTGTAATTTTTGTAGCTAATATGTATGTATTAAAAAACTGTTCATCGTAAGTAAATTATATTTGATTTGTTCTTGCTCTGAAAAAATTCTGATTGATTGATTAACATTACTAAGATCGCCCTGAGAAGCAACACGAATGCTATTGTCAACAGACCTCGTAATTTTGAACCTCGGTTAAATGACGAGGACCAAGCCTGAGCTGGCACCTTCTTCTCCCAACCTCAACATCGCTCTTACGGGAGGACTTGAGACCTCGACAGAAATTAAGCCCCGAAACATTTCTTACCCCTCCAGCATCATCGTGATGAACGAAGAGAAACAACCAAAATTAATATTTGTGGAGAAAGTCATTTTTCCAGCCTTTACTACAATTGATATTCATCCCCATCCTGTTGCATTTAGTTTTGCGTGGAACAGTTTCCATTTCACTTCCTTTGCTGTCTCTTGTTGAGTGGTAAGTTTCTTTGACAGTGCGCCGTAGCCGGATATCACTAATCGGGATTTATGTGCTCTTATCTTAGCCACACAGAGGAGAGCGTTTAAGCACCGGTGCTACATGCAACCAGTAGTTTAAGGACGAAATGCCATCTAGTGTTCAAGTTCTGTGTCACCACTTCGATGGTTGAATGTTTTTTCAACCTGTGGAGGGGGGGAGGAAGAAGTCGACTTTGGAGTAGCGGTGGTGTTTCAAATCACTGGGTTTGAAGAAGGTGACCGGTCCCTTTTTGTTGCGTTGTTACTAATTAGGCTAAAAGGGACGTCTCTATCGGGTTGTTATTTAAGGCGTTTCAACTTCTGGCGTTGTAGTTGCAGAAAGCCACTTCAAGTTTTTCGACATCAGCACATAAACGATGTGATATTGTTTATCAACGTCGCACTAATAAGCAACAGCAGGCTATTAAGGGCAGACATCGTAATTTTGAACCTTTACCAAGCAACGAAGACGAACCACGAGATTGTTCCACAACTCAGGACGAAACCTGAGTTGTGGAATATCTCTTTCTATCTAAGCTTCTACACCACGCCAACGGGGGGAACTTGAGCCATAAGTCAGCCCCTATAATAATACTGTGGGTCTTTAGTGGCATTAAGGTTCGAATCCCTGACTCGACGAAAGCCACCGGCCACGGGCCTGTACGAATTTATTTAATCCGAGTTCAAAAGAAAGTGAATACATTAACAAAAAATATTTTAATGACTTGCTGAGAGGAAAATCTACAAAATAAGATTCATTTTGAAAGTCTAACATTTAGGAAGAAAATTATTTTACATTTTTAATATACGAAAAAAAAAATCAAAAATGTTTATTATTATTTTTTGATTATTATTATTATTAGATTCCTGATGAGGACAAATCTTACAAGCATTTGAAACAGTCATATCTATATTCAAACATGCACCTCCCCTATATATACTCTTAAAATAAGTTATACATTTCTTTATGAAATTGTACTATATATCTGTACCACACACAGTTTCATTTACTAAATAATATTAACTGGATTACTTATTACTGCGAGGTACAGTTTCTAAATAGGATGCTTTGTTACTAATAAGAAGATCCGCTTTTAAATAAAATTTCTACACACCATTGGTACTATGAATATTTACTGTTTTAGTACATAGTACAATATGTTTAAACTAGAAAACCTATGTTAACACTCACACACATATATGTATATATAAAGAGAAATGCAGTGTTTAATTTTTTCCCATTGTATCATACGGATAAATCTGTTGTATTATTCATATTTCACATCGTTCCCCTTGTTGGTAAACACATAGTTATACATAGTAAAATATGTTTAAACTAGAAAATCTATTTAAACATATATATAAGAGAAACGCTAAATTTTATCTATTTCTCATTGTTTCATCTGTTTCCCAATACGTAATATGAATAACAAAGATACTATAAAATATACTGTTATTTTAAGTTGTTATTTTTTCTCATAGTTTTCGTTTACTAGTATTATATAGTATATTCCTAACATTATATGCATGTTTAGTTTCTTTTTCCTTTACAAAAATTCATTCATAAAATGAAAAATTAAAAGCATAATTAAATATATATATACATTTATGGACTGAATACACGTGTGCATTCTACAACTAACAATGGAAACATATATCAACTATGAAGCTAAGAAATATGATTAATGTATCATTTTCATTCTAAAATCAGATGTAAATGGTGAATTTATTGACTAAAGACAATGAACGAGCTTCATATGTATAAGAAAATATTTTTCCCCATTTTATAATTTCAATTTTCATTGTTAATGTGAGTTTAATTTCTTTTTATTCAGTGTAAGAGTTTTTGTCAACCACATGAAGTGAATTATTGAATTTAATGTTCTGATAAATTGTTGGGATAGATTTACACATACATTTACTTATGATATTTCTAAGCCATTCATCCACATAAAATTGAGTGTAAAATATTATAACTAAATATATCATTTGAAGTATACTTATATATGGTTATGAGGATATTTTTTAGAAAAATATTATCTTCTACAGTTGCAGTTGAAAATTTTATGGACACCCATTTTATTCACACATATAATTGTTTATTATTACATATCGAATTGTTTATTTTTTACTGTGCATTGTTTGTTCTTATTTTAATCGCTCATTCAATACGATTTTATTGAACTCCATATCAGTTTTACTTAATCCAACAAGCCCCGTTTCCCAATATTGTTTATGCAAGTGAACGTGAACTATGATTCTTTGTTTAACGTGCACACACGCTCTTTCTCTCTCTCTCACACACACACACGCACGTACACACACACACACTTGCACACATCCAGCCCCACCCCCACCCCATATATATATATATATATACAATGGTGCTGTAAATCGGCAGTACTTTTTGTTGTAAAATAATCATGATCCTCTGTCGTAGCTGACGCAAATGTAACATGAAATATGTCTAATGTTGTATTTAGAATAATCATTCAGCCCACAAAAAGAATTTAGCTGTATTTCGCATTAAATTTCTAACTATTTCAATTTCTTTTCTTTTTACCTCAAAATAAGTGATATTTCTTTTATGCCTCTAAATTAAGGATTTGTATATTATGCAGTTAAATTTTAAGAACGATTTAATTCATAGCTCACCTTGTATGAGTCTTTGACAATACAAAATTACTGTAATCATCTAAATTCGCTTAAAATAAAGATACACTTCCAAAAAAAATGTAGGTTTAAAGACTTTTGTTAATTCAATTTCATATAACTGTTTAAAATGATTTATTTGGTTGTATTTTAATTTCTTAAGTGAACGAGGTTTGTGAAAATATTTAATGGCTTTTATATATTTAATAACGGCTTATATCTTTACTTGAGAGCTTCATAAATATATGTTAATTTTTTTAAATTTTTTATTAAGAAATTCCTTTCTAAAATAGATGCGATTCGAAGAAAATTATGAGTTATTTAGTAAAAACTCACCGATATTGATAGAATCGTTTTATTTTATACCATTTCTATATATTTTGGCCCAATTAAAAATAGCATGTAGGATTTAGAAAAGTAATATGAATGTTTTCTAAAATATAAGCTGCTTTCGTAATTGTTTTACCAAAATGTTATGAAAAAATGCGTTTTAATGAATTAAGGCATACTATATTTCTTCACATTGATTTCTTCTGTTGTCATTCTGTCTCTCAAATGTAGCCTCTGTCAGAAGAGGATGTCTTTTATAGATGTGCTTGGTTTATTCTCATGAATGATTCATAGAGTGGTGTTATACTGATGAAACATTGTCCCTCCATTCTTCTCGAGAGAGACTACTAGAAAGCCCTCTATGCTGAAGAAAGGTTCAGCCTTGTTCACTGTTTGCCTCAAGATAGTTGCCTCAAAGCGAAAAAAAGTGAATAATTTTCTTTTCAGTTCATGCTAATGATTTGCAGAATTAATTTAGAGAAGCATTAAGAAACTTTCTCAGAAAAAATTCATAAAGCTATTATGTAAACATATAAAATTTTTGATACAGCAAAATTGTTATTTACTTTTGAAAAAATGGCAATTCAGGAGCTATATTTATTACAGTTTTCCTTCATCATTGGTATATCTTGTGAAATATGTCCCCTTATAATGTGGAATAATGCATGAAAAACACGTGATAGAAATGAAAGAAGCAAAGTAAATCGCAAATTTAAAATGAGCATTTATTTGGATTAAGAACATATAAAACTCTTATCTTTAACTTTGAAGTCTAAATCTCTGTAAAAAGATAATAGTAATTCAAGAAATTTTGAAATAGTCATCAGAATTTTACATAATGTACTCTATTTAAATTTCTTGTATGTAATTAGGGGCAACGCTTAACCCATTAGCAAATAGTAATAAGAATATCATTTTTGTTCGATAAATATATATTTTTTAATCCGTAGAAGTAAAAGAAAAATCGTGAGATTTAATCAATAATATCTAATGAAATTGAATTATCTGAGCTTGATAGTAAATTAAAAAGCATTTATTATATAGTTAGTTATAATACTAATGAAATATTAATTTAAAATTTAAATTTAAAATGTAACGATTTAACACCACTCGAACAACTAACTCAGTTTAGAAAACATTCAATAATGGTACAAAAGAGCTTGTAGAATCATTTGAAATTCACTGAGTGAATTGAGATATTTGTTATTATTATTATTTTTTTACAATGTGAGTCATCGTTTATCTGTCTTTTGTTTATTTAAATTTTTACGCATGCTTTTTTATTTAAGAAAATTTTGTTATTAATTTTTATAATTAAAAGAAAGAAAAATAAGACTTTTTTAATTGAATATCTTAAGAAAATTTATGAAAACAATCAAGAACTTTTTAAGAGTTAGGAAATGATATAAGTAACTTTAAGGACTTCTAATAATTTTATATATTTATTAATTAAAAATATAAAGCGTTTGAACTTTTCAACAAGAACGAAATTATCTTAAAACATCAGAATCGTGCATGAATAACAATTATTGAAATAATAAAGTTCTCAATAATAATAAGGTTTTAAAGATTATGATACGAAATGGACAATGGAAAATTAAAGTCCAAGGCATGAAAACACCTTTTAAAATATTAGTATCAATTATGAAGATAAAGAAACAAGAATAGAAATATAAAAAGTCATTAAAAAAGTCGTCTCGGCCTTTGACCGAGATACGTGTTGAATATGCCTTAAAGCAGGGGTCGCCAAACTTTTTTGATCATCGCCCCCTATATAATTTTTCGAAATCTCCATAGACCCCCACAAAGGTAATTTTCAGGTAATTAAAATAAAACTATATATTAGTCTAAATATTTAATAAATCAGAAACGGTAAGTAAAGTAGCTACAGATTTTTTACTTCTTAATGAGATGAGTGTGCCTGGTGTTTCTTGGCAAGGTTCGCTATATTGGGTTCGAAATTAGTCAATTTTAACCGTAAATCCCCTCGAAGCTCCACATTTAATTTATTTCTGTTTTTAGTTAAAATTGAATTAACGTGACTGAAACCGGCTTCAACCATATACGAACTTGGAAACGCCAGCATAAATGGCTGAGCCATTTCGTAAAGTTTCACATATTTTTGCTTTATATTTATATTAGTCCAAAATTTATGTATTGTCAAATTTTTAATAAGCGTTTTTGCTTCAAAATCGGACAATAATACAGCAAGCTCATCTTGTATGTTGATGTCGACATTATCAATTTGCGCCGAAAATGGCGCAATAATCCAATCAGGGATGTCGATGTTTTCCAAATCAACAAAGCGCAGTTTAAAATCGTCGCTTAATTTTTGAAGATGATTTGTATATATTTCCAAGTCTTCTTCTTTTATTTTTAATTGTTGCAGATTTGAAAAATACTTATAATCCTTACGTAGCAATGAAGATCTAAATAAATTTAATTTTACTTGGAAGCCTAACAGTATTGTCCGAGCTTGGATAATTGTTACATCTTTTCCTTGCAGTTTTGTTTGAACGTCATTAAATTTTCCAAATAAGTCTGCTAAAATAAAAAATATGGTTCTTATTGTTTTGGAGTTCATTGCTTAGAACAGGATTTATTTCGTTCAGAAATTCTGTCGTGGAGTCAAATAAATTGACGAGCCGTTGCAAGCATGCACCTCTAGACAACCATCTAACCTCGGTGTGCAGAAGTAATTGGTTAAATAACTCATTGTTTTCCTCACAAAGTTTGGCAAATAATCTTGATTTAAGAGGTTGAGCTTTAATTTGATTAATAGATTTAATACAAAACTGGAAATCTTCATGTAACTCTGAACTCAGATATTTTGCTACTAAGTTGTGTCTATGCAACACACAATGAATAGTACGAATACCGGGCACTTTTTCTTTGAGGCATGTAGCAAAACCTCGGTAACGCCCTACCATAGAAGGTGCGCCATCTGTGGCTACTGCTATTATATTTTCAAGCGGAATGTCATATTTATTTAAATATTCTTGTAAACATCTAAAAATTGTCACTCCCTTCCCATCGGTTTCAAGATATTTAGCAAATAAAAATTCATCAATGACTTCTCCTTTAATTTTACTGAAATATCTAACATACGCCATAAGAATAGCAGAAACGCCAAAAACAGATTCATCAAGTTGTATAGAGAACTTGCAATTTTTTAGCTCCGAAACTAATGTGTTTTCTATTTCTTCGGCCATTTCGTCAATACGCCGTTTTACAGAATTTGCACTTAATGGCAAAGACTTTAAAACATTAGTAGAGTCTTTTTTCATCACATTCTCAATGACGTCTTTAATTGCAGGTACTACAATTTCTTCTGCGATTGTGTGGGGTTTTCCCCTCTTTGCTATATTAAGAGAAATCTTGTACGAAGCAATTAATCCTCCTTCATTTTCAATTTCAGTAGACTGTTTCATAAAACTTTTTAGAGTTGGTCGACATGTGAATTTTTCTTTGAGTTTTTTGAAAAATTATAATTCTTCATTTTTTTTATCTGAATGAAGCCTTTCAAGATGATTTTTCATTTTTGACGGTTTCATGTATTCATTTCCAAAAGTTTTTTCGCATATAAGACACATAGGAATAGTTTCATTTGTCGGTGAACAAATAAATCCAAATTTTAAGTAATCCAATGAATAATACCGACATTTCTTTTTAGATACTGAAGCTGTCATTTTTAAATTAGGGTTCTGTAAATAAGTTAAAATTAAGTTGGTATATTATACTAATCCACATTATTAAGGTAGATATAATAGTAGTAATAATGACACTACAAGCATTTAATACTGTTCACAGTTCAC
>BMAW01061211.1:0-15130 GCA_019974015.1 Nephila pilipes
AATGGATAATTCCTTGCCATTGGATGTGTATGGGAAGTACGAATTATATGGATGATTCAATTGTAATACCAGGTTTTCAAAATGTTCAGATATAATTTTTGTGATTTTTCGGAATAGAAAAATACATATTTAAATTAATTACTCAGTTCGGATGAAACCAATTTCTTTTCAAAACATCTTCTGATTAATTATTTTTTTATTTTTTATATTAAGTGTATCGCTAGTTTCACTTAAGGGCATTCAATTATTTTCAGTTTCTTTCGCTTGCTTGTTTATTAAAATTTGTATTTGTAATTTTGCTTACACAGCAAAAAAATATTTTTCTTTAGTTATATATTTAAATAATATATTAGTTAATAAGATAGGAAATTAAGTTTTTTCCAGAATAGGAAAAGCTCTTGGAAAAATTCTTTCATGTTATTAAATAATCAAACTTGAAATAAATAAGAAAAAAAGTACTTTGATGAATTAAAGAACTAAAAATTAAGAATTTTATGAACAAAATATTATATTATGAAAGGAATCATTCTAGTTTTATTTTGTAATGGAATCAATAATTATTTTCTGCGACCCAAACATAGCCTTAATTCTATAAAAAAACATAAGAACTATAATAAATCCGTTGTTGATTTGTGCTAATAGTTCAAATAACTCAGCCAGTCTTTTGGAACAAAAAAAAAAATTTGTCTTAAATTTCGAAAATTATTTTTGATCTAATTTATACTAATCTTTTGTTGATAAAATATTTTAGAAGTATCTAAAAAAACATATATATTTTAATCTTAATATATGTATATAAACAGATGCATTACATTCTTTTTAAGGGTATCAGGATTTGTGGAAAAACAAAACATTGAATTTAAGTCTTTTTCTTTTTTGTGACATTTACTCGGATGTTTTAAAATTGTTAGTACAGCTAAGTTTTTTGTGTGCTTGATAATCCTTTTATTGAATAATAATTTATAAATAATCATTTTATTGAAATATAAAAGTATTATTTTACTCAAAAAGATTTCCTTTCCCTTTGAGTTGAATATGAACATGATTTTTAAGATATATTCGTACTTAGGTACCATTTTTAAAAATAATATTTCATAAATATATAAAATATTTTACTCTTTTTGCATAAAACAATGCACAAAAAATAGTAAACCAGCTTTTTCAATGATATTACTGTATATTTTCTTTGAAAAAGTTTTAGAACTTTGTAACTTTTGAAACTTTAATTATTTCCCCCTTTTTTTCGTATAAAATTATTTCTTAAAATTTAGGTATAATTTGAGTAAAAAATGTTTCTCTCTCACTATTTGCATAAGTACCTTTAATGGAAGCATATGAAATATGGAACCTTATTGCATGATAATTTTCGTTAAAATGGTACCTAAAAGAAAATATGTCATAAATCATGTCTATACGTCTAAGATGATAAAAAAAAACTTTTTTCAAAACGTTACCTTTATAATTCTAAAAAATGGTCGAAATATATTATTATTAGGCACACAAAGAAAATCTAAGCTTTACTAATAATATGAAAAGACATGTTTCACAAAAAAACAAGCAGCGCTTTATATTATAATCCAAAATTGCTACCTCGTCCTCGTACCCTTAAAATTTAATTTATCGAAGTGTAAAGTATTTCACACTGCATCAAGGGAATAAAAATCATATTAAAATCTTAGAATATAAGAACATGGACAGCTATTTGTTCCCAAATAATAAATTTAAAATAATAGTAAGGAATTCTAAATGAAAACTACCGTAGAAGAAACATTTTAATTCCATGAAGGGGATCTGTTAAAAATTATTTTGAATAAAAATATTTGGTTATTGTTATATCTCAAATAAAGAGGATGTTTTGTCAGCGCTGTAATGTAACTGATGTGTTTTGTTGTTTACGACGAGATACATAGAAGAGGAGGAGACATACAAGTACAGTCATTGCGAGTTCCCCGTGGGATGAAAGAGACCCCGATCATTTATGTACAATGCTATTGTAATAATATAATTGTATGCTATCAAACCATAATTTTAGAGTGTTTATTATCTATGGTGTCATAGCTAAAAAACTGCCATCTCTTTAGAATTATCTGATTTGAGAGTTGAATTGTCTAATTGCAAAAGACGGAGAGAGAAAGCAATAAAGAAAAGTTGTTAATATCTTTTTTAATTATTCTAATGTATAATTCAGAATTTCTTAGCAATAAAAATTATTAAAAAATATTTCATTTTAGAAAACTTTTATTTCTTGTGATATTCCTTCTTTTTCTATTGCTACTTAAACACAAAAATACAGCTTTTTTTTTTTCAAATTTCATTGTAAAATGATAAAATAAAATTCTTATCGCTTAGATCCCCAAACTATCACTTTTTTTTCAAAAACATAATGGATTATGTAATTGGATTTGTTCAACTCAATTCATTATTCCAGTTTTGTGAAAGACAATTAGACACAAAAAAATGAATGAAAACATTTATTTATAAATAAAATAAACTAAATATAATCCTTTGATAAAAAAAAAAAAAAAAAAAAAAAAACTTTTTACCTGCGTGATTACATTCCCAACTCAGATATATATGATACACTCGTGTTTAACATCCATTCTGGTATATGATTTTTGAAAATTTACTTTCTGATATTCAATAAAACCTGTTTCCTTTCCAGATAATAAATTATTTCAGAAAAAAGGCGTAAGAACTTGTTCTATTACCTTAAGAGTTCCCTCATGTTCGAGCCAATAAAAACAAATTCGTTTTCTTGCAAAAGCGGCTCTTTATTGCTAACAGTAAAGCCTCCCTCACCAAAACTAAGTGGGTGTTTGAGAAACTTGGGCTTATTAGAGACTTTTCGTTCAAATTTCTTCTTCTCTCTCCTATCTATGCTAGAGGTTTCGGATTTTGTGTGGGATTAACCATCAAAAGAATTGTTTACCCTTAAAAAGTTGAGTTAATAGTAAAATTGACACTAATTTAGTTTGGTTGGAAGCGAAAATTTTCACTATATTCTGTTGATGTTCGATTTACTCTGTTTTTCTTCTGAGATGGGTTTTTTTGCTTCATTGTAAGCAAACAATATGATGAAGATTTGTAATTTTCGATGCCAGAAACTTGAAGTTTGTAATCCTTTTAACTTAGTCACCAAACGATAAATTCTGCAAATTTCCTCTTGCGTTATTTCAGTAAAATAAAGGAACTTTTTTTTCTTGTAGATTACTTTAATGTCTAAGATTTTAATGATTAAGATGAAGATTTTTTCTTTTATAATTGATTTCGTTATAATTAAAAATATTTTCCCAAGAGTGCAAATGTAAACAAAAGATTTATACGACCGAAAGAAAATTTAATGTTGTCGAATGAATTCGAAAAGGGACAAGAAAGGCAGAAATCACCAGGATATGAGGTTCAATTAGGATAAATGCTGTCAGTTTGTTGATAACGTTAATAATAATAAAGGAATGGTTAAAAAAGCTAAGAAAACGAAAAACAGCAATCTTGAAAAATGTCTGTGATTTTTTTGTTTTGGATTAATTGCTCTATTTATATTAATATTGAAACTCAGGGTTCACTGAACCAGCTGTTTAGTAACCTTGAATCTCGATGCTGCATGTTAACGGGGTCAGAATATATTTATACTTGCTTCGTAACCTCTTAGTTGGGCTCATATTCTATTTCTAAGGAAATTCTTTATGTAAGAAGTTCGTTCAATGTCCTTTGTAAATCCAAGAGAGGACATAATGATGAAGAATGTCTTCAAATACAAGCAATTTTTGAATCACCTTCGTATCGTGATTTATTTACTTCAGTCCAAAGACTCTTATTATTTATTGCTATTAACTGTTATAACAAAACATTAAATGGAAAAACACAAAATCTTCCAAATTAATGATTTTCATGGATTGTCTCTATCAGGGAAAGTTAAATTCAAATCAGTATACAATTTCTTTCGTGGCATGGTGTGGAAATTAAAGGAGTGGTGTATCAGGTCCTGTTTCTTTTTGTCACATGGCTGGGCTGAAAGTTATTTTAGGTGTCCCGAGCATCCTGTGACGGCTTTCCTTCATTATTTAACTCCCCAGTTATCTTAAAATCTAATTAAATAGTCCATAAGCTCAAAACTTCAATTGATGATATGTTAGATAATGACAGCACATTTTATTATCTATCAAAGATTGTGCAAGATCGCTCTCTCTCTCGAATTCCTCAGAACTCAATTAATCCTAGTTTACGTATATTCAAATAATAAAGAATGTATTAGCTTACCAAAAAGCTCAGACTTTCTGTAATTCAGAATATTAATATCTTAAACTAAACTAAACTTTATAGACTATCAAAGTTTAAATAGCTTTTAAATAACTCTTAGTCTAACAATCCTTATCAAATGATGAATCGATAACAATACATGTAATTAAAACACGTCTGAGTATCATTATGATTACTTTTAAATAAGACTGACATATTTAATAAAAATATTTTTATGTAACGTATAACTCCAAAGATAAATAAGAATTTATATTCTTATTAGTTGGAAAGAATGCATAAGAAATACGATTAAAACTAATTTAGGAAGATATACCGTACTTTTTCTTCAATCAATTTATCTGTAAGGCAGTGAGTATATAGTGCTTAGAAATTAGATTATGATGTAGAAAAGAACGGATAAGCCAATTACAACAACTAACTATTCATTGGAAAGTACTCACTGAAAAAATTGTTAAAGGAATAACGAAAGAGAATTGTCTCTCAGACTTAATTTACTCCTTTGATAAAAATAGAACAGCGTAAGTAATAAAAAAGGATAATAGAAAGTACGACTTATAAGAAAAAAATGAAGGTATGTCGTGTGATTATATGTGACAAATAGTTAAAATAAGTTTTGGTAAAAGGTAGTTATCTAATTGTATTATACTCAGAAAATGTAATAAATGTTTAAAAAACTTATACAACTCAAATATTTCCTCAGAATAAACATCTGCTTTTTATATATACATTAATCTCTGTTAAATTAGTTTTCTGTAATTAAATTTTCCCTCGAAAACGGCACCAAAAACAATGATTTGTCGCTAATATTGAATACCTTTCTTTGAATGTCATCTTATTTAAGCACAAGGAGTGTGATAAACAGCCCAATAACGTCTGCCAGTACGCAATTGTTACGAAAATTGCATTATTATGTATTATATAAGCGAATATAACTCAAATAAAAATACCTCAATAATTGCATTTTGCCTCGAAAAAAGGAGTGCTCGTGTTAAAATCTTCGACGTTGAGGAATAAGTTCATTATCTTATCTAATTAACTAATCGCATGTATGAGTAGAAATGGTTTGTTTAATGTAGAAGACAAATAATACAGCTTAAGAATAATTCAAAATGTATTCATAACATAATCATAAGATTCATTCAGATGATAATCCTAATTAAGGCGCCAAATTTTTAAGTTTTTAAGGAATTGTATATTAATAAAAATGGAAAAAAACATTACTCTCTCAATTATTCAATTTATTGCTTCCCTTTAATTAAATCTTTGAAAATCATTCGTTATTCAAAATTAAATGGAATAAAGGTAAAAGTCATATTAAATTGATTATTTGTTGAATTTAATTTAATTTTTAATAAGATGCACATACGTTCACGAATCTAACTGCTCAATGAAATTAATTACGCAACAAATTTCCAACAATCCATGGGAAGGAATAAAACAACTACGTAAAGCCAGAGTTATAAGAAGAAATAGACGACAGTGATTAAATGCTCGCGAGCAGAAGGGAAACCTCCGACGACGTTGCAATCTGAACGATTTGCTCGTGGCAATCTTGCACGAGTTTATGGGATACATATACATCTACAAACTGAACTGTTCGCAGGTGTATATGAACCTTTAGCTACAACTATTTTCGCTGAGCATAAGCCAGATAGCAAAACATATCAATGGATGCAAATTGAATTATTTGTGTTGAAAATTTTTCTATGTGAATAACAGGGAGTGAATCTTATGAACGAATGCATATGTCTGCGAGCTACTTACGGCAACCTTCCTCTCCTCGGTGTTTTGATGAACAAATATAGAGTTTGTGGTTTGATTAGGATGGTGGCATTGGTTTTCTTTCTGTGCGCGAGAGCCTCCAGGTTCCATCAACTTTTTTTAATTTGTAACATTGGCAGATCGTGGTTTGATCTTCCTTTGTCATGAATCGTTGATTGTTAATTCGAAAATAATTCTAACGAGCGTCTTGAGAGTTGTTTGCAATATGTTGGATGGCCGCACACCCCGTCATGTGTTTGACAAATAATCCCTGGCTGGTATGAGGTATAGAGAAGAGATCTTGAAGCCCTATACTAAGCTTTTCAGGACGCAGTTGGTCCTGAATCCCTGTTAATGGACATCAACGTTCGTACTCATAGGACTAGGCTTGTCTACAATTACCAGGAAAGTGAGAATATTCTCTGCGTGGATTGGCCAGGCAGATCTCCTAACTTTAACCGTATAGAGAATAACATGACTGGGGCACCTTTGGAAGAGGTAATTGTCTCGTATGATCCATTCCGAGAACACACCCAGAACTAAAAGTAGAATTGCTGCAGGAATGGGATAGACTGACATAGGGACTCAACTGTTTCCTATCCAGTATGTCATCACGCTGTAAGACCAGTCAGGGTCAGTATGTGAGAGGGCATCATGTATATGCCACAAGTGAGTGAGAGGGGACCGCATTCTTTATTAGACTCATTTTCAGTTCGATATCACAATGTGGGGTTTTGATATCCTTGCATTATGAATTTTACTTATAATTATGCTTGCATATAATGATATTTCTTTCTCTGTTTTAGATGTATATTAAACCACATTTCATTAAAATTTGTCCATTAATTTTCCAGAAAATAGACATAATGTGAGAATTTTCTTAATTTTGCATACGATTGTATATTTATGTTTTCTCTTTTACTTAATAGGTGGGAGGTAAAAAAATATTTGAGCTTTACACATAAAAAAATACTCGTATACACATGCAACAATCTTATGTCTATCTCCTTCAAATTAGTTCCCTTGAGTTCTACCCATCTTCCAACGGCTTTTTCTCTGCCAGAAGTAGTGCTTGAACATCTCGTTTGAGATGGCACAGTTAAGCAGTCACATTCTCTGAACAGAAATCTGGTTCCTTGCAGAGATATTTTTAGCTGAAAGAAAATCCATAAATTACATTGATTCCTGTCGGAAGAGTAGGGAGTCTGAAGAAATATAGATGTTCTTTCATAAAATACTGTATTTAATGTGAATAGACAAGCTTCATTTGTGAATGTGGCGATCGCAAATAATCGTGATGGATATGCTTATTTCCCGCTGCCCAAAGACTAGGCTATATGAGTCTCACAGGCTATGAAGGTGATGCTGAAATTCTAGGTAGAACTAATTGGTGATAGCTATGTGATCTCGATGCTTAACCACTGATGCACGTTAAATCTGTCAGGTCAAAGTACCTCACATTTTGGTGTGATGGGGAAGCTAAGAGAGGGATCGCCAGCTCAATTGTCCTTCTTGTCTCATGAATAATGTGTAAAGTTACGAGATCCACCTATGTGTTGCTTCTAAGCCCTAAAAAACTATCAATCAACTAGTGATGGTTGTGCCATGTGGTGCGAATTCGTGATAGACCACGAGATGAATAGCTTTATTTTAACTTTGATGTAGATCTGTCTGCTTGTTTTAGTCACAAATATTTTAGAAGCTTCTATCGTGATGGTTGGTTAATCCACTGATTAATCACAAAACTCATCATCAGAAATCATTATGTTGTAGAAGTTGGGATTGTTGTTGGTAGGTTCCAGATATCTTGAGCGACTTCCAAACGGAGTTAGTAGTTTAAACATTATCTCCACTGAAATTCTCATTAAGCGTGGGTCCTCCGCAATAAGCAGATACAGAGCTGATTTTCAGTTTGTTATTAAGTTCTGTAATTGTGATTTGACAATCCTGCATCACCAGGATTCTACCTTTGGCAATAAGGATCTCCTTCTATGATTTTGAGAGGCAATCAAATCGGACTTCCCTTCCCACTGGTGTGGTATCATCTTTGGATTGATTTACCACTCATTTATCTGTTTGGTAATTGTTGTTACGTCCCTGATGGCTTATCGATTTCTGAGAATCATCTCCATTTGATAATCACTAGACTTTACAAAAATTAGAGGCAGTAGCATTATCCACGTTTTTCTGCCACTTTGTCAAAAACAAAAATCCAATGGTACTCACACTTTCTCGCTCATTTACAGAATACCAGGCCCTGACAGCTGCGGGTTGTTTACGTATGTGCAATAAACTACGCCTTTCTAGCTTCATTTGTTTACTATCTGAAAATTATGGTTTGATATTTTTAAAATTCGATTTGTCCGTATTTCTCTCTCTGTGTGTGCTTAAACTATTAATTAAAAAATTTTACATAAAATTATTAATTTCAGATGAATTAATCATTTAAAATCTAAAATCATTAGCTTAACATAAAGTTTAAGAAACTTATAATAACATTAATAATTAATAATAATAGGGACGTCATTCTTTTCTTTTCTAAATTTTTTTTTCATATTATTCGACGAATATATGTCACAATCTTTGTTTAATACCTTCTTGCTGGAGCTATTTTGATACAAGCAAAAATATTTTTTTTCAATTGCTTACATCCTTTCCTAGTGCTCTTAGCTTTTTTACTAATTTTTCAAGAGATGATTTCAGCAAAGTAAATCTATTAGCTCTGTTCACTAAATCTAGCATAAATAAATTGGTAGTAGACTGAATATAAATTTTTAAAATTTACACAACAGAAGGAGAAAAAAAGCCTAGGCTCCAAGTTTTGGAATAAAATTTCATAGGCAAATACTTTTCGATCCAACATAAAATCATTTAATTTTGCCTTCTAAAGAATGAAAATCTCTAACTCTAACGCATCGTAACTCAGAATATCGATAGTATATGAAAGAGGAGATATCGAAATCTAGTGAAAAGCTTTCGTTCTAATGGAGTAGCCTACGCTAAGGGAAACGATAGAAAGAGAAACGATAGAAAGTAGGGAAAAGCAATCACCAAAATTACTCTCTTAATATGTAACTTGCTTTTATGAAAAACCCGACATATTCTTGTGACAGCAAGGACCTTTAATAGGTGACTCTAGAAATAGGGTTTGAATTCGGCGCTCATTATATGAAATACCCTCACCTGTGTACACGGTAAGTGCGTTTGTAGTGGTGGCTTTCAATCCGGAATTTCCCTGACAACAATTGTTTTTAGCAATGAGTCTCGATTTGAAAATAGCCTCTTTGACCAATGAATACTGGTCTTGAGACATCTAAGATAAAGATTTAATAGACTTAAATTGACATTTACCCAGTATTCAGTCCGGCAGTTCACAGTTATGATTTGGTTTGTCATTTTGTCTGGTAACAGAACAAGTTCTGTTTTCAACTATGATACTCCGTACATTATGGCGGTAAGTCCATGATATCTTACGTATCATTAGGCTGCTTTTTTCCCCACAGCTTCTCGAATTGGCCTTTTAATAAGACATTTACTATTACAACATGAAAGAGATTTCGAATAATAGTGTTAAACAGTTCCTTGGACAGTTGGATTGAAATATCTCATCTCAAATAGCTCAATTGGAATCTAACGAACATGTTAATGTTTCTATCTCAGGATCTAACTGAACAACGGAAAGAACAGAAAATGAGATAAAAAAATTCCTCAAATTAACATCTGCCAGTTCTGCAAATGAATACCAAGCCAGGTAAAAGCTTATATAAAGGAGTGAGGTAGGCAAACGGTTTTTTATTTGGTTCCCTGTATAAAGCTGTAAATCCTAAAAAAAATTAAATATTCAATTTCTTGAAACTTTATCTATTTGTGATCAAAAAAATATCTGAGCACAACTTTTTATGCTAGAGCGAATGAAGTTTGATGCACGTAAGAAATCCTAACACGTATGCAGGATTTTTTTTTTTTTTTTTTTTTGCCAAAGGAAGTTGTCACTCGCTGATAGTCTGCCTGTGAGTGAGGTAGAATGAGTGAGCGTCCGTCATTAGATTTTCGTTTTTGACGAAAAGGCAAAAAAAAAAAAAAAAAAAAAAAAAATTGGAAAAAGTTTTTTTGTTTTTAATTTTGCATACAAGTAGGGGCCGTGGTAGCCTAGTGGTCAAGGTTGTGGACTAGCGCTCGGCGGTATTCGTTCAGTCGCGGGTTCGATCCTTGGCCGCCAAAGACCCACCGTGTAGCCGGTAGCCGGGACTGATGCACATTAAATCTGTTCGGGACCAAAGTCCTCCCGTTGGCGTATTGTGGATGTTAGGAGAGGGGAGTTCCACCTCAGATGTCTTCCTCGTCATTTGACCATGATTCAAAATTATGAGGTCCGTCTCCAATAGCTCTCGTGTCGCTTCTAGTGCGAAATTAATAAAAAACTAAACTTTGCATACAAGTAAAGCTTGTAATTTTCTACAAGAGAATGATTTTCAAGAGAAAATGACCTAGAAGACTCAAATAGAAATTTGATGAATTTAACTCACGATATTCTCTATACCATTAGAGCACTCTCATAATATCACAGTTCATAATGTAGAACTTTTTTTTTTTAGATTGTGGTTTTTAAACTTCAAGAATTTGACCAAAATCACACAGAAATCAAAAGTCATATTGATTTCTTAAATAATCTTAATTTCTTTTCTTGGAGAAAAACAAAAAAAATCTATTCAATTTCGTGTATTTTCAGCTAGTTTTTGGAAACTTAAATATATCACCATTTTATTTAACCGTTTGGCAACTGGCGCTTTTAAAAAGAAAATACTTGTGGGATTGAGACTTTTAGTATGTTGCTTCCCCCCTATTTTGGCAATGATTGACAGCTTTGAGTGTGCTCTGACAATAGGGTCAGATAGCATGTGAGTCACCCGCTAGGCAGTGGGAGTATTTGAGTTTCAGAAAGTCCGTTAAAAGTAAGAGTTTTCCCTATTTGAGGAAAGTCGAATTGTGTTTATTTTTCCGATTTCAATTCAAGAAATCTGCTGAAGTATATTCTAAAATTAGGAGAGATTTTCTTTCATACAATTCTCTCGTAATCATTCTCAGTACCATAATTAGAATTTTCGTTCAGTAAATTAATCTATTTATATACACTAATCCGTAAAGAACTATTATAATTATTTTACTTAACAATATTTTAATATGCAGTCGATGTATCACTATTATCAAATTTCATTATATGTAATATAGTAATTATATATATAGACAATAATATTAAGATTTAACTATTTATACACCCTAAAATATTTCGCTAATTGTTTCAGAAGTATAAATATTTTTAGCATCTAAATATTGGAATACATTTGTGAAAGGTTTAAACAATGAAAGAAAATATTCCTACTATTAGGTATATATTATAAATGAATTAGTAATTAATAACAAATAAGCTAAATGAGAGAAAAATAAGCGTTTTTATTATTTTGACTATTGTTGAATTTCCTAATTCTTATATTCTTATAAAATGCAACGAAATGGATTTCATGCACTTATTCATATTTGGGACTATCATGGAAAATTTGAAATATTCTAGCAATATTCTGTATTTTACAATACTTCCAGGAATTAAATTAAACTTTTACTCTTAAACTTATTTTAATACTCTAAAGAAATTAAAGAATTGTTTATTTAATTTTAACCAAAAGCTTACAAGCTTTGAAGAAACAATTTTAAATGTGTATTGCAAGATCAGATATTTCAATATCTTAGTTTTGAGTAAACTCCTTTAAGAATTTGGAAAATGGAAAAAAAAAATAAATAAATAAATAAAATAAAAAATGTAACTTATATATATTACACATTCATTCATATAATAGAAAATTCATTTGTTCTGAAATTAAAGTTAAAGCTGAATAATTTAATAAATAAATAACATTATGCAATTTTTGAAAATTTAGATATACATGATTTTTTATAATCGAGAAAATAGATTGAAAAGAAAGGGAAACTATCAAGCCCATATCTCTATGGCATAATATAAAATTCATCTTTTTTCAAATAAAATAAGAATTATTTTAAAATCTTTTAGTGATCTGAAAATAAAAATAAATATCTATTAAGAAACTCGAACATTGTACGCCATTGAAGAACGAATGTACATTAAATATATATGTCTTAAAACTTAGAAGTATCCAGCGTCTTTATGTTGAGAAAAATAATATTGCAAAGAAACCCATCCAGCCGTACTTTTTGGCAATTACATTACTGATCCATTAGTAATTGCTACTACTTTTGTTAATACTACTTTTAAGGTGTTTCATATGTTGTCTTCCTCACAAAGAAAGAAATAAAAGATATGTGTGCCTTCTCTATAACAATTTATTCGGGGTAAACTTTATTATTTATTTTCGTATACAAATTTAAATAACTTTAGTATGATTTGGGTGTATTATATAGCCAAATATTGTTAAAAAATGAAAGAGCTGAGTATTATATGACTAATAATCAGCTCTTTAAATGAACAAAATAGCAGCAACTATCAAAAAATGCTTTAATCCTATTTCCATTCCCCTCTTTTTTCAAATTTAGCCTTAATCAGTTTTACAGATGAAGATTGTGTCAATTGCTTTAATACATTCTGTTTTTTAACTTCTTTTTTTCTGTCCTGCAAAGTAAGAGCAATTGCAGAAATGAAGAAAGGAAAAATACAAATATAAATATCAATTCCTTTATTAGGGTAATCTTTCTCTTGCCAGAAAATGTGATAATGCAGCAGTTTTTTAAGATATGCAGCAGAGAAAAAGCACCCAATTCCAAAACAAATCTAGATCATTCATTCAATCTCTAAACCACAAAAAAGTTGTATGTGTATATCGGCATTGTATGGGAAACTACTGCTAGTAGATAGAAAGTAGGGAGATATATGCGCATTTCTAACGTCAACTATTCGTACGCAAATTTGAGAAAATCCAGCGAATGAATGTTTTCTGCTCATATTTGTAAAAGAAAAACCATTTTTCATAATGATAATTAAAATATGCATTTTTCCTAAATTTAAATAATACGATGCAACATTAGTTGGAATATAATGCGTTTAAATAAATCAAATTCCTTAAAAATCTCATCTTCTAAGCCAATAAAGAGTTTTTGACTATCTTCTGTAGTGAGTCTTCTTTTGCGTTTTGACATTTTAAAAGCAAATAAATTTCATATAAAATAAGCTTAAGTGACCTATATATACAGAAAAAAATAATAACAACCACTAACAATGCTGTCAATAAATTTTCGTTTTGCTTGTGAGAGCTGAGACAGAAGTGGTAAAAGAGGGATTTTTAACAGATCTCTATCTCATTCATCTCTGAAAACTAGATGGATAGGTCTAGAGCAAGCCTGGCCAGCTCAGGTCCTACGGGTTACATGTGGTACATCCGGAGTCATTCTGAGGATCGCAGAGCTGGTTCATTCGAACAAAAATTTAACTTCCATTGTACAAAATAATACCGTAGAACATTTCATCATAAGTCATTTGTTTCATATTCATTACAATAGAATATGATATGAAACATAGGAATTCCATTTCTACGGCAATATCTCATTGCATTGACTCAACTATCGGCACAAATTTTCTAAGAAATTATTGTTTAGAAACAATAACAAAGTGAAGCTCATTTTAAAACGTGTTTGAACTCTTTTGTATGAGTAGGCTTTTCACAATGCATACCTAATCAACCAACACGCTGATGAGCGAGGGTGTGCATTACTAGACGCAGGCAGGGAATGTGACTCGCGGATCATGTGAAATAGCAGTCGCTAAACTGTTTGCATCAAGCCTAATATGTTCCACCCAGAAGCGTATGGTTCAAAACAGACAGACTGCTCAGTGTCTATTGATCGCTAATAATTTAGCATCAGTGTTGTGTAGTAACTGCAAGGAGTTTTTTCTTATATTTTATTTTGTACAAATATGTTTAATTCATTAAAATGTAGTTTTCCATTGTTAATTGCAGAATGCTCTTGATTTCACCTATGGGTCTCGGGAGGATAAGTCTCTTCCTGCTACTCGAGAGTTCAAAGTTGTAATAGTTTTCAACGTGAGAATTAGAATTGGCTTTAAAAGAACCCAAATTAAGGAAGGCGATAAATTGAATTCATTACACGAGTACACGCATGCACGTGCACAAGACATACACACATACACACACAAACACACACACACACACATATATATATATATATGTGTGTGTGTGTGTGTATGTTCTTCTTTGAGAAGCAAAATAGAGATAAAATTTAAATTTAAGTTGTGTAGTTACTTAAAATCTTACTTCTACAACTTTATGTATGTGCTGCTGTTTGTGTATAATTATATTATGAATTTCATGTTTTAAGATTCAAAGAAATGATTATCAAAAATTGAATCATTAAAATTTTCAAAGAGAATAAATTAAATATATAAATGCAATTGCTTAACTCCTGCAATTGCTAACTGTGTGTGTGTGTGTGTGTGTGCATGCAATGCGGCCCGCTTGAATAAAATGCGTTTCCTAAGTTGCCAGCAAAGTCATTTGGCTTGGACAGGCCTGGTAGTAGGTAAGAAAAGCCGATTCTGCGGCAAAAGGCTGCGCAGGCGGAGGTCGAGTTGAGTTGTTTTCTTCCTGCTGCAGAGTTGAGTTGTTTTTCTCCTGCTACAGTTTTGGTTTTCAAGGTGCAGGCGGAGCAGGCTGCGCAGGTAGCGGTCGAGTTGAAGTGTTTTCCTCCTGCTATAGTTTTGGTTTTGGTTTTCAAGGTGCAGGCGGAGCAGGCTGCGCAGGTAGCGGTCGAGTTGAATTGTTTTCTTTCTACTTTTGAGTTGTTTAACTCCTCCTTCTGAGTTGAGTTGTTGTTTTTTCCCTCCTACTGTTAAGTTGAGTTTTTTTTTTTTTAAAAAAAGAAACCGTGTGACGTAGTATACTCGTAATCAGCGTGAATGGTGACGATTTAACTTGTCTTAGCTTGTCTGATCTTGATTCTACAAGATGGCGACTGAATTATGTGCGTCATCAGGGTTTGAAATAACTACTAAACCGTGTGACGTAGTATACTCGTAATCAGCGTGAACGGGTTACGATTTAACCTGTCTTAGCTTGTCTGATCTTGATTC
>BMAW01061212.1:0-22403 GCA_019974015.1 Nephila pilipes
GTGAAATTTGTAAGAAGGCTTTTTCAATAAGTGGCTATTTAAAAAAAAATTTGCGTATTCATTCAAAGGAAAAGCCTTGTGTTTCTGAAATTTGTTGAAAGGATTTTCCTCTCCAGAAGAATTTAAAAACGGATTTCCTTATTTGTGATAAGGAAAACTGACAGCAGCCTTTATGTAATAGTAATAATTGTTGAAATATTTCCATAAGGAAAGATTTGTATTTGTCATTTTTACCAGATTGCTATTAATGTCAAAATATTTTTAAAGGACTGTTGTCTATTGATAACAGTGAAATATGCATGTGCTTTTTAAATTATTTTGGATGCAGATATTAAGCTTTGATGGAAACAAAATTTTAATAATTTTATTTAATTTAAATTGTTTATCTGAGATATACGATTTATAACATTTCAATAATGTCACAAAGTTAATTTTGACACAGTTGCATTAGGAAATATGTTAAATAATTTTTTTCCTTTATTTTTACTTTTTAAATGATGTAATCATTTGTAGCAGATATATATGCCTATTACTTTTATTGAATAAGTTTTATACTTTATAGGCATTTATAGAATATTTAATGTACTGTAGCATGTTAAAAAAATATATTTTATTATGAACCTTTCAAAATATGTTACTTATACATTTCGTTACAATTAATAGAACTTTAAATTCATTACTAATATTTAATCTAAAATACATATCAAACATAAATTGTATCCAATAGAATTTTTTTATGTTCATGTTTTTAAAATTTCTGTCATAATCTTGAAAGTTGCATATATTAGTGACATTTGTACTTGTATTGAATATACATGTCACTTGCATTATATATATATAAGTATTCTTCCTAAATATAAAAATTGATTTTCATAAAATATTTCTGTGAAATGGAGATACTTCTATTTCAAATACCAAAATATATTTCCTTTTTTTTTAATTTATTAAAAATGATAAGGAATATAAATTAATAATTAGTTTTAGAGTAAATGGTTACATGTTAATCTCAGGGAACTTTATCCCATATTAAAAGTGGAGAATTTCTAATTTTCTTAGCTTGACTGTGTTCTTTAGATTTATTGAAAAATACTCAATTGACTTTAATGTTAATTACTTCATAAATACTCACTAGAAAATAAAGAGACTTTTCGAGTGAGAATGTTTTCAAAAAATTTTTTTGCATTGTATATAATCTAGGCAGAGCAATTTTTAATATTAATCTAGTGGAGTATATTGCTCAATTTAGACATGTGAGTATAAGCTTGGAAACATGAACAAACTACAAGAAATTGAGGTAATTCATTTCTAAAATATATTGTGGGACAATTATCAGTGTTCTTTGTAATACTTAACATTATTTTGTGTTCATATATTTATTGCTAAGCATTACAATGCATTTTTCACTCATTATCATTAAGAGATTCAATAGGTTTGATCATATTTAAGTGCACACCCTTGATGAATACGTCAAATTGATGTCCTTACTCTTCAGTGAATAAGTGTCGTAACTAAAGTGATCATTTTTCCTTGAATGGACTATAAGTGTGAAAAGATTAGCTAAATAGAGTTGATGTCTCATGCTGTTTTATAGATGGCAGTATTGATGTACAAAAACCAAGAAATTGACATTTTTTGTATGACTACAATTAGGTATTAATTAATTATTTGATATATTTTAAATTATTACTTGAAATAAAAAAAAAAAAGTATATAGTAAACATTTGCATCATGTTATGCCTTCTTGACAAGATTGTTAAAAATTCCAATAGTTTGCATCATTCACAAGAATATATAATTCTTCGTTACTAAGTAATTAAACTTGACAAAGGAACAATTTGAATAGACAATTAAAAACTTGTTCGAATAGGAACATATCATTTTCCTAAAAATATCAAGTGAATATTTTTTTTTTTTTTTTGTATTCATCAGAAATATTGTATGCTTAGAAAATATTAAATTTGAATATGATAAAATGAAAGTTAACTTAATGATTTAAAACTTCAAATATTTTTTCTCTAAATATTGGTATACATTATTTTATAAAAAAAAATAATTAAATTTTGATTGTTTCATCTTTCATTAATGTGTAATTTTAACTTTTTTCATTTGCAGTTAAATATTTCATTTTTAAAAGAAATATCACATTGCAATAAAATTCAATTTGCCCTTAGCTTTAGAATCCTTATAAGTATAAAATATGCTCTCACTTATTTCTAAAGAATGCAAATTAAAATTTTTAAAATCTTTCTACAAAAAAAGAAATTTCAACATTTTGTTGATGTTCTAATTGCACTTGCGTAAAGACAAACTTGTAGCTTTTCATTATGCTATTCATTTCTCCTTCATAAATCTTTTTTTTTTTTTTTTAAATCAGTATCATGTTTCGTCTATACTTGAATGTTGATTAAATTTTCAATTTCATATGTGAAATATTGAGTATTTTTAGAATATTTCCAAATTTTAAGAAATGCAGTTTTGTGAAAATTTATATACTCTTATGATCACTTTGATTCATAATGATACTTATATATATTTTATTTCCATATTAAAAATAATTCTTGATTGCATCTTTTTCAGCAGTATAAATAAAGAGAGCCTCAACGTCCATCATAGTTATTTTAAATATGATTTTAAGCGAAATAGAAGCAGATTAAGAAAAATAATCAAATTTTTAAAATTTGTAGTTGTGTATGAAATATACATCTATGAATATATTATATTTGTGCACGTACATTCATGTGAAAAACAAGATTACCTGCTCTATGAACCTATTTTTTTATGGAAAGTATGGAGTGGGAATAATGATAAATTTACAAAAATGAAATTACATTAAAGTTTTTGAAAACAAAGATTAAAATTATTTTATTTGTATTACATATGATGTGTCTTTTAGGTAAGTGTTAAAATGTTTGGCAATGAATTTAATCACATATTTATCTCTAAATATAACAATTGCAGAAAACTTACCTCTTGCATTTGCAAGAAATGTAAGGTTTTATTATTCGATAACAAAAAAAACTCAATGTTTTGCATTATTCCATGCCTAAGTATATTAACAGTTAGCACGACATATTTATGTCCTTAATGCATAAAGTATAAAAATTGATAACTGATTTTTTTTTTTTCAAATTATATATATAAAATATGTATTGTGATTTTTTTAAAATTGTTTCCTCCTTTATCTGCAAAAAACATATTGATATTTTTTAAAAGTTAATTTGGAAAATCAGGCTTCTAAGTTTAAAATCTAGGCAGAGTAGTGAGTACGTGACTAGAGAAAGTGCTTCTATCATTTGATGTGCATTTTTCAGACTATCAAAATCAAATTTTAAGATCTTTTAAAATTCCTGAAATTAAGAAGGAACAAAGAGGTAATTTTTTGGACTATTATTCTTGCACTAGAGGGAAGATTAACAAGAGACAAGTAAAAAAAAATGTCCAAGTGTTTTGTGAACGTAAAACTTCTAAGAACACCGCAAGGTGCTAGTATCAGCAAACATTAAAAAACTTTCAGTGAATGATTTTAAAAATTATTGGTATTAAAACAGGAAATGGAGGGGGAAACTGCAGGTTATGTGGAAAAATGCCCTTCACGAAAAGTATTTTAGTATACGTAATAGGAGGAAATTATATTACTGGAGAAAAATGTGTCAAGCTGAAGGATGTGAACAGAGAAAGAGGTTGCTTAAAAGATAGAAATAGACCCAATTCTCAGGCAGATGGCACCAATTCAGAATGCAACACTTTAATACACGTAATTGGAAACCATTTCAGAGTGGGTGAAACGCGTTGAATGTGTCGAGATTCGAAATTTTTACCTTTAGAGTGGTGTGGAAGTTAGGAGAGAGAGAAACCAGATCAGGTATGTATTCATTATACACTTGAATCTGTTTTTAATAATTTACATGATAATCATTTAGATTAATAACTGTACAGTATACTTCACTCATTTGTTAGAAGGAAAGTATCAATTACTTAAACTTATTATAATATAAAATATATGTAGAGAGCCAATCCATTGCCAATTGCTCTTGTGTTTCTTCTTAGTGCACCGTTAATAAAACAATTAATTCATTTAATACTACTAACACATGGATCAATAAGTTCCGAGACTAACCCAGAAATGGCGCTCGTAGTAAACCAGTAACCAGGTCTTTCTAGAGTACTAACCTTTGCTTGAAACGTGTCAAAATTTTAAGTCGATCGGACCAGAAACAGCTGAGTTATCGAGGTTGGAGTAAAGTCGTTTTGTAGTTTGTTTAAAAAATGGAAAAAACCAAGTTTCGTGTTCCGATAAAACATTGTTTTTTAATGGGTAAAAACACCGTGCAAGCGAAACAATGGATTGAAAAATGTTACCCGGACTCTTGTCCATCAAAAGCAACGATTTGTCGGTGGTTTGCCGAGTTTAAACGTGGTCGTACCGACACAAATGACGCGGAACGCTCGGGTACACCTGTGGAAGCCGTTACACCGGAAAATGTGAGTGAAGTGACAAAAATTATAATGAAAGATCGTAAAGTGAAGCTCCGTGAGATTGCTGAGATGACACAGATAGTGAAAAAGGTTTTTTCCAAGTGGGTGCCGCGATTTCGATGGAACAAAAACAGCAACGAGTCGATGATTCTGAAAGCTGTTTATCGCTATTTACTCGCAACAAAAAAGATTTCTTGCGTCGTTACGTGACCATGGACGAAACATGGATACATCACTACACTTCAGAGTCGAAGGGGCAGTCATCTGAGTGGCGCACAGCTGGCGAAAGCCGTCCGAAAACGCAGCAGTCAACTGGCAAAGTCATGGCGTCAGTTTTTTGGGATACGCATGGCGTGATTTTCATTGACTACCTCAAAGAAGGTAAATCGATCAACAGTGATTATTATATTGACTTGCTGGTGCGTTTGAAGGAGGAAATCGCAAAAAAAACGACCGCACATGCAGAGAAAAAAAAATCCTTTTTCACCAAGACAATGCACCCTGCCACAAGTCGATGAAAACAATGGCAAAATTGAACGAATTGGGCTTTGATCTGCTTTCCCATCCCCATACTCGCCAGATTTAGCCCCCAGTGACTACTGGCTCTTTGCTGATCTTAAAAAAATGCTCCAGGGAAAAAGATTTGGCTCAAATGAGGAGGTCATCGCTGAAACTGAAGCTTATTTTGAAGCGAAAGATAATTTTTTTATAAACATGGTATTGAAAAATTGGAACGATTGTATCACCCTAAAAAGTGATTATGTTGATGAATAAAAAAAAAATTTGCAAAAAAAAATGTTGTTTTCAATGTTAGTCTCGGGACTTATTGATCCATGTGTTAAAATTAGATCATTAATGTGCGTAAGCGAGTTAATGCTTATTCTCAAAATCTGTTAATACTCGTATATGTCAAAGAAAAATCATTAGACAGGTGTACCCATAAAGGTAAAATTGGTAAGGGAAAAAGAAACAATGAAGAGAAAGAAATTTGATAGATTTGTGCGAAAATGCAGTTTTTCTTACTTTAACTGAGTGCATTGAGAAATAAAAATTCTAATTATTAGGCTGGTTTTATGGGCTACGATCTTTACGTAGTAAATAATATAGGCAAATCTAAATTTATAATATAGATTTAAGAACATTGTTTGTGAAATGTTATTGGATTTTCGTGTTTCTTAATACTTGTAAAACCATTTCTTGTTAGTTTTGTTATAAAAGTATCAATTGTTTGTATATATTAAGATTTTTATGAATTTCCTTAATCTAGCACTTCCATTCTTTTATCATAAGAAGCGATTTTGAATTTCTTGTATTAATTCATGTCAGAAAGAGTTGCTGTCCCCAGAACGAAGGTATCGTACGTTGTTATTGGGCGTTGAATTTGTTTATAAAGTAGGACTATAATTTAATGATAGAGAAAATTGACGAATCACACACACAACAATAAGCTAAGAGATGAATTGTATGCTCAAATTTCGCAGAAATATTTAACTTGTTAGAAATAGATTAGTTTACCTTCTGAATGAAATTCTATCTAACGAATCAGACTGATATAGATTCGATAATGTTCCCAATGTATCTAGAAATAGAATAAATATTTTTTAAGAAATTGGGAAGGGGGCGTAATACTAATGGAATCCTATTAGCTGATGGTTGTAAGCTGGAGTTGGATAAGTCTTGATGAGAGAAAAATCTTTTAGGTTGTCTCGAGATGATGTTATGGAGAGGCTGTTCTGCTATTGGATGATGGAAGGCAGAAGAGAGTTTTACCACTGGCTGCCCCGGATAGGTGCTATTAATTTGGGTTTTTGGGGATGTGTTTTTATGTCCATGTGGGCTGGATTTTAAAAATTTAATGATTTGAAAGAGTTTATAAGATTTAATTTTAGAGGTTGGTAGATTATGGAGGCTAGTGTGAGTCAAGTAAAATTTATCTGGGTATTTTTTAGTTCGACTGTGGAATATATTGTTCCAAGATTACACATATTTTGATTTTAAGAGAAGGGGAGGTTGTTAAAAAAGTTTATTCAGAGTTTTTTTATTTGTTCTATAAAAGTAGTTATTTTAAGGTCTTTTCTAATTTCATCGTTTCTTATGTACCATTTTGCTTCGGTTATTGTTCTTAATACTGATTATTGGGAAATTTCCAGTAGATTTACATGCGGAAAACCACACAGGACAAGCGTATGCAAAATTGGACGCAAAATCGAGGTGTACAGAAGCAACTTGTTTTCAACGGTCATTTTGGAGTTCCCACAAATTAATAGGAAGATTTTACATTTTATTTACCGGAACTTTTCTCGCGTTGTTTCCAAGTTAATGTTTTGTCTAGGGTTATACCTTGATATTTAGCTATCTGACACCATAGGGTGTTAGTTTGATAGAAATTGGGTAGGGGGAGGGTTTTCTTGGGAAAATGACCGTGGCTGATTTTTCAACTTTAATTTTTATTTTGCATTTGTTAAAGAATTTTGCTAGTACTTTTAGGTGGTTATTTAGTGCTTTTGTAACTGTTTTGGGTTTTTTTTTAAGGAAGCTAGGACTGCTGTGTCATCTGCATACATATTTAATGCTATGATTGTGTAGGTAGCAATGTTATCTTAGTACAAATTAAATAAATGGGTCCCAATTAAAGAACCCTGGAGTACTTCTTCAGATATTTGTCTACGAATGCAGATATTTTTCTATGTTTTCTCTTATTCTACTGGTTTTTGCAGTGAAGATATTTTTCTTCTTTGGTAATTTAGGAAATGCAATGCATCCTCTGTATGATGCCATGTGCCCGGTTTCATTTTAGTTAATACATTCTTGATTGTCTATTCATTCTTTGATTTCACAGTAGCGAGTCATGTGAGCACCCCTGCATTTTAGGCAGTGGGGTGCCTTGTAGTAGTTTTTTGAAGAGTGGCTTAAGAAGTTGTATCGATAGCATTGGGTTACCTTTCCACCTCGATATCCTGCTACTGTATGATCATGTAGTAAAGTCTTGTTATTTAAATATTTTTTCTGCATCTTCGGCTCCTGGGAGGGTTATTAAGAAAATAGGTAGTGACAGTTTTGTTCTTCTGTTTTGTAGTTGACAGATTTTTTGAGGGTTGAATCCTAAATCCATGAGTTCTTCCTAGATGTCTTCTATATCGGTGTCTCTCGAGAGGCCTTTTATGCAAATTTTAATTGGGGGCTCTTGTTTTGGTTTAACTGCATAGTATTCTGCTTTGTCCGTTTGCTCTACGTATTTAGTGAGTGATCTGTATTGATCAGGGGTATCAACGTCTAATTTTATATACTCCCCTGACAATTTTGTGCGTAGGTTTTCTTAGGCGAGGGGTAGTGTTGCTGTTTGTAGTTTTTACTAATTTTAAACATTTTTGGGGATGGAATATGATTTTTATTTGTCATTGCTATTTCATTATTTGTGTCTTCAATTTCTTCTATCATGGTTTGAGACTCTGACATCTCGTTTTGAAGTTTTAAATTTTTAAACTTATTCGGTGTTTCTATTAATTGGGAGAAATGACGATCAATAATTTTTTTAGCTTGTTTTCTAGCGAGTGGAGTTTTGTAACCTACGTCGTCTATACTTATTATTTTTGTTCTTTTTCAGGTATGTTAGGCAATTGTGTGTGAAAGATTCAGCCTGGTATGGGTCATTTAGGAAATGCGAGATAGTCACCCTCTGCCTTTTCCGCTGCTTCCTTGGTGGCGAGGTTCAATCCGTGGGCTCCTTTGTAAAAGTCGCGCTCTCTCTGTCCATATATCTGGATACAATGTAGCAGACGAGGTAGTAAGCATCTTCATATGGCATTTGGAGTATCCGTAACCTTTCTTGCATATTTCTCAGGGTCTTGCAGGTTTCCTTGTCCTAGGTTAGATTTGGTGAAGTCAGTCTTGAAATACTCCATATCCGAGGCCATTTTTAAAAAAATACCTTTTTCAGAAAAGCAGTTAATCACCTTCGCACAATAGCACTGAAAAGTGCTGTTTATACGATTTAAAATCTTTAAGATACTTAAACACAGGGGCTGGAGAACGTCCGAACACACCGGAATCCGCTGCCAAATAATGCTAAAGTGACAGTATAGAATCAGACGCACGCAAATTGAGTTATCTTCTTGCGTCTAGGCCGCGTAAGCGGTCTTCAAGCTCGTAACAGAGTTTTTGGTTGAAAACAATCACTGAAATAGTTTAAATTTGTCCTTATGAGCTAACAGCAGTTCACCGAGGAATGGGGCGGTTATTTATATACTCATTAGTCAGCGTATCTTGCTGTTTTCTTAGCTAACGGGCAGAACAGTATGTGAAAAAATTTTGCGGACCGATGGTTTTTATTACGGAAAAAAAACAACAATGTAACATATTAATTAATAAATAAATTATATATAAATTAATTGTAACATTTTTTTTTATTTACTTCCATTTACTTTTATTGCCATTTATTACATATACTTAAATTTTGAAATAAATAATTATTGTCATTATTATATTTAAGTAAATAAACACTTGAGAAAAATCACGGAAATTAATTAAAAAAATACAATCACAAAGTCATTGCAAAGCAAAACAATCAGTCCTCTGATTAATACAAAAGTAAATTTCTATGATTTTTATTTATTTGGCATTTAATGATAATCCAAATATTCGTAATTAACTACAATTAAATTTTGAATTGTGGGTTCTAAATTAGTCATGTAGGTCAGAGTGGTGAAACAATCAAAAGTCGATTTCTAATTTTTTAATTACTATCATAGATGAAAATCCGATTTCCCATAAATATGTTGATGCGAAGGGGACTAACATATTATAGTTTTCTCGTATAGAAATGGATATTTATTTTTCATTTTGATCCAAAAAATTTATCTATAGCCATTATTGAAAAATTAGTTTTAGCATAATATCTAAATCAGGTTTGTCCAGCCCAAAAGAGTTTGCGGGCTGCTTTGAAAACGTGTTTTATTCCGGTGGGCCGTAATATATATATATATATATTAACATCAAATCCAATTGTCATGTACTTTTGTTCTGATTTTAGCAAGTATTTTAAATTTTTTATTAAAGGTCTGAAAACTTGCATCCGGCGCACTAAATTAATCATAAAAGTACTTTGAATAATCGAAAAAAATAAGTAATTCCACAGAATCCTTCCTTTTTTTATGCTCTTTCAAATGTATATTTTTTTAAAAAATTTAATTTATTTCGCTGCTTGTAATTTGTTGAGCCAGCAAAGTAAACAAGGAAAGAGTAGAAAGAAAAATTAAAAGTCCCGCCTCAGTGTGCAAGGATACATAGTAAAGACACGTCGACAAAAGATTTATGATCCTTTAGGGTGACGTCGGCTGATTTTTAGGAATTTTGTAGTTTGTGATCTGAGAATTTCTCTTTTGAAGCTTTAGTTACAGTTGCGTAATATCCGTTGAAAGTTTGTCTAGCTTACTATACAGATATCTATATGGTCTTTCACAGTGTTTAAAAAGTAAGCTTCATACACGATTTCTTAAAAAAAAAAAAAGAAGAAGTAATCCTTCGTTGTTTATACTATTTTTACTGAGTATTTTAAAAAAATACACTATCCAAATTATTACTTTATTAATTATTAAAATTAACAATAGATATTTTAGATACGTTTTCAATATACCAGTGGAGATATTGTAAATCTGTTGTGCAACATTCTTTGTTTGAAGCATCCAGAATTGAAATTCACGTGTTTTTCTCCCAGTATTTAGTTATTTGTGCATTAGAACATTTGCTATTATAAAACTTGTATTGCAAAAATTGGTTACAATTATTAAATAATATGACTGACCGTCAAAGCAGCAAGACAAGATTATATTCTTCAGCATACCAAAGAAAGATTACCCACAAAACATTTTAACTATATTTAAGTAAAAAGATTGCATGACCATTTATTACTATTTTTTCAAAACTCCTTAGTAGGAATCAGATCAAAATAATGTATCGAATTTTTATGATTAAATGAATAATATACAGAAAAAAAATTATTCAGGTTCTCATATATGCGAACAATTTTACATGAATAATACATTTTGCAAGAACGAAAACATTATCTTACTGCATTGAAACAGTGTATGGAGTAGCCGAATGGTTATGCTCGCTATTTTGTGGCTAGCGATGTTTTAGTAGAGCCGAGTGTTCGAATCCTATTTTCCTAAAACTGCCACCATGTTTCAGATTCAAAAACAATAAATAGCTCTCATATTTCTTCCAATTGCGACGCTATTAAATAGTCAATCCTTACAAATTTGTTTTCAAATTCGACCTCGAATTAGCTCCCCCCCTTTAGTCTTATAACTAATGCACAGTGAAAATTATTAAATAAATATATGAATAAAGCTATAATATTATCCACCCAAAGGGCTACTGTTTTCTATACCCTATAAATGTCGTACCTGACCACTTTAAAGAAAATAACTTGTTTTTGCGTACGTATTTTCTGTCTGCTTTCACCAGTAACGAACTTAATTTACAAAAATACTTCATAATAAATTTCTCCTGAATTTTTTATTGGATTGAAATAAAGTATATGCAATAGGTGTCTGATATCTCTTTCACTATTAATGAACTCAATTTCCAAAAATATATCATCATAAATTTCCCCCAATTTTTTTTACTGGATTGATGGGAAACAAATATAAAAATTAAGTATTTATTTACTTATCTATTTATGTATTAACTTAAAAATCATATCTAAATTGGAATTAAGGTATGACTGAAAATAAATAACATTATTCATAATCTTAAAAGAAAAAAAAAGGGTGCCTCACAATCTTGAAGGGGGGGCAAAGTCTCTTGATTGAGATAAAGTTATAATTCAAGGATGATTTAATTATTTTTTTGAATATAAATGTATATTAAGATTATATGAAGTATCTTAGAATATAGCTTTCCTATAAAGTTCTTAAAATTAGTTACCATATTTTATGTCTTATTTTTTTTCCTATTAAATAGCATTAAATTTTTAGAAAAATATGATTTATTAAAGCTCAGATTTATGTGGTTGGGTGTGTTGATAAAACCGTCAATTCCCCATAATTTCCTTTCAGAAGGTGTGCGATATGCAAGCAACTTTTCTGTTGTTCCGGAGAGCTGTTACATTAAACATTTCTCGTTAGCTGCACAAAACTGTTCCATTAAATTAATAAGCCATACCGAAAACGGACTACACTCCACGTAAAAGAAACTTCAAATGTTCGAAATTTTAAATAATGCTTATTTTAATGCAAACAGAAACATCTTCAATCATTACAACAGTAGACCAATCCCAAAAATTTATAGAACTACACATATTAATGATGTTTTTGTTGCCAATCGCACAGAAGCAAATATCTTCCATAATCATTTAAGCAAACCATTTTTTCGTAATATTTCCCTTCCCCCCCTCCCTTTATTTTTTGAGAGAGGCAAAGAAGTATTCATTTATTTCAAACTTAACATTTACAAATTTAAAACTTAAGTGAATGGAGAAAAGATCGTTTGCTCCTTTTCTTCAAATCTCCTTACAGCTCCGCAGTCAAAATGACGTAGGAAGCCACCAGAGATTTTGTTATTTATTTGTTTGCATAAATGAATAACATGTACTTTTTAGCGTCTGGCTTCAGAAAAATTAACCAAGGTTTAATAAAGGTAACGACACCTGAAACTGTACAATCATTGTCTCACTTCTATAGTTTCTTTGCCTTTGATTTGGGAATAAAATCTAAATTTTGTATCTTTTAATACAAATATTTGACATGCATACTATTTATTCTTTTGTTGGTACATTCTATGTTTTATAAGCTTTTATCGTTAGTGTTAGATGTATACATGGGATGTTAATGATACTGTAACGTGAATACTTATACAAACTAAAATTATCATTACCTTAAATTTATGTAAGCCTTTGTTATAGATCAGAGGTTTTTAACCTGGGTTCCTTGGAACTTTGACAGGGGTGCCGTAAGTGATCACTATTTTCTTAATCATAGCTCCAAAATTTAAGTACAATTTTAATTTTTATACAAGCTTGAACTCTAAAATACAGTTTGCTTATGAAAAATAAGTATAAATAAATATTTTTTGGATAAAACAAAATCTTAAATTTCATAAAAGTCACGTGTTTCAGATACATTAATCGAGACTCATTAGCTAACATATTAGTCTCCATTCTTTGAATAAGTCGATACTTCTCAAATTGATATATTGATCGGCACTCAATTTGAAACTAAAATTTAGTCAAGTTCATATTATGCATTTTTGGATTGACATTAGAGAAAAATATCCTGAAATTACTAAAAGAGTTGTGAAACATATAATGTCACTTGTTTCGACCCATGTATGAGAAAACATTTTCTGTTTGTACGGTGCGACAAAAACAAAATAAAGAAACAGATTGGTTGCTGAACAGGACATTAGGTAGCCGGTTTTATCAATTATTCCAGGATTTAAAATATTTAGAAATAAAAAAAAACAATCACAACTGAGTCATTAAAAATTTTCTTTTTTATGAATTTGTTTTAATTTAAAATATTGTTGTTTTTATTTATTGATAGAATACATTTTAGAAAACAAAAAACGCCATTAGCTACCTTTCCCTTCATTGTCTTATTAAGAAGTTTGTGTTGCGATAAAAAAAAAAGATGCAGTAATAATTTTATTATTTTGAGTAGGTTAATGTTTTGATATCCTATTTATTCTGCACTTTAATCAAGAGGTTCCTTCAAGAAAGCGGTAAGCTCAAAGAGTTATATATATATATTGTTTAGTTTTTATTAATTTCGCTCTAAAAACAACACGTGAACTATAGAAATATAAAAAAAATAAATATTAGAAACTGTGTTTTTTAGTTATAAAAATCAAACTCTTAATAAAAGCAAATGCCTTGATATAAATTTTTTTTCCTATTGGGGCAATTAGAATTGGATACAAAATTATCAACAAAATTCTAATAATTATTTCAGTTAATACAACCACATACTGACAATACAGCAACCTCATACAGCAATTTGTCCAGGTATCAGCTTTTTAGCCACCCTAGGGTCTTTTGTTTTAGTTGGGTCAAATTTGGCGAACCAGATCTCTTTTTGCGTACGAAATCACTTTCCAATTTTTAATCGTTTGTTTCAATTTTAATTACATTTAGCTTAAATATATTCAATTTAATAATTTTTCATTTCCTTTAATTTTAATTACGTGTAACTGATATCAAACTAAATTTAACAATTTATCGTTTCCTTTGATTTTAATTACACTTAGCTTAAATAAAATCAATTTAATAATTCACTGGTTCCTTTAATTTTAATATCAGAAAAGTTTATTATTGTCCATTTCTCGATATTTCATCGTTTACTTTAATTCTAATATTTAATTGAGTAATTTAATAATAATTGCAAAAAAGAAACGCACTTTGGGTGGCAAAATCTGTTCTTTGCAAAACTTTGTATGTAGAACAATTTATTACATTAAAATTATTATTTTATATAATTAATCAGTATACACAAAATTTAGAATATCACTAGCATTGTCAGCCTTTTATAAATCAAGTGATAAGATTTTGAAAAAAATGAAATAGTAGAAACGGATTTTTTGAAATTAGAAGGCATGAAAAAGGAGTAAAAAAAAGTTATCCAAAGGGAAGAATGACTATTTTTGAAGCAATGAAAAAGCCAGTTTCGTCCTAGTTTGGGATAGCTTTCAAACACTTGAAAAACACGGAAGAGCAAGTTAGCTTCACGAGCGATAGAAATCCATTGAGTTGCTTTATGTGGGTGATGGACTTCTCCCTACCGGGAAAGCTCGCAAGAAACTGTGTAAAAGAACGACAGAGATTAAATTACTCTCCTTTTCTCTTGTTTTGAATGGGGGGAAGAATCGAGGTGGGGAGACAGCTTTACGATACTTGCTTCTTTTTCAGTCTGTCAAGAGGAAATATTTATTACCCTGTGATGTCATTTTCAAACTTCATTATAACTGTCAAAACATAAATATAAGAAAATGGAAAATATTAGAGCAAAATTGAAAAAATTAAAAGCATCTAAGAAGTTCCTAATTTGAAATAAAGCGAAGTAATAAAAATTAAGAAAAATAAAGCTTGCAATTTCCTTATTATAAGAGAACTATTTACTTCAGCTCCATATGATCAGTATTGTATGAGTACTTCTTTCGCACTAAGTAACGCCCCTTCCCCCCTCCCAGTAGTGGGAGCTTTCATCGATTCTTACTTTCGGAATCACTCGAAGGGAGACTTAAGCGCTTCTTCCCGAATCACAGAAAGCGAGCAATCCTCCTGAATTCCATTAAAGAAATCAAGAATATTCTGCAATAAATTAAGGGAAATTATGTTTTATTGAATTGAATGGATTTGTACGGAATTTAATTTAAAGACTGTTCAGCATTTACAATACAATACTGTTGCTAAATTAACAAAAAAACGAAACAAGCAGTCATTCTGTCTGTAATTAATAATGATAAATGAAGAAAGTAATAATGGTGTGTTACAATTTAGAAAACTGTATTACAATGTAATAAGGAAATGCATTCTTAATAAACTAGAAAAGTAATCCGTTGTTCTATTATTATTATTATTAATTTCTCACTCTCCCTTTATTTTTCGATATATTGATACAACTACGGAGTGCTTGAGTCCTGATTGTTCTAAAGACCCATCATGAGGAATAATGGAGGCTTCTCCTAACTGGCATTGAACCTTAAAGTCCTCGCGTGGCTTGGTATGAAGCGGGATGTACTACATTCTAAGTATTTTAATCGATCATGATAAAAATTATGTGGTAGATTATCAATATAATATAATTTCCCTTAATTTGTTGCAGAATGTTCTAAATTTATGTAATCAGCCTCAGAAAAATTAGTCGTTTTCACGATTCGAATGGAGAAAATACAAGTAGTTTTTAACTTGGATTAAAATTAATTTGGATTGACTTTAAAAGTACTAAAAATTAAAAGAAGATAACGAATCGAATTCATCAAATATATGAATACAACGTGGCCCGTTGAAATAAAATGCGCTTCTAAAGCGGCCCACGAAGTCACTTTTGATTATTTTATATCGGGCCTGTCAAAGGTTTGATGCTTTGACATCATGCAAGCTAGACGGACCGCGCGTTTTTTGAAATAAGCTCAACTTTGTTAGTGCTTCTGATCAAGAATATGGAAGGAATAGTATGACGATACTTGAATCAATGTTCAGAGATATTCCTATAGCAATGGGATATAATACTTGTACAAACTACTCAAGGTGGAATGTTCTTGATACTAATATGTTCAATAAAAGTTTAAGATTTTGTTCAGATGACCCAGCTCCTTGGATCGCAGTTTAATATCAGGCAGGCCAAATGCGGGCTGCTGATTCGCCAGAGCTGATCTAAACTAATCTCAAAGAGGGACCAATATTCTGTATTACATTAATTTAATTTATTATTGCCATGTGTTTTGAAAAGGGTTTGTTATGCACATATTTCTTTCACACATAGTATTTACTGATGGGAAATATTATTTAAAGATTGTAAGCTCTTAGACCAATGATTATATTTAATTTTGATATCTTGCTGTGAATTTTTTCCAAAATCAAAATAATTATTAAATATATCAATATTATTGTTATATACTTCATCCAACTAAAAAAAAAGGGGGGGGGAGTTAAATCCATCCATTTCATTAAATAAATAAGTTGTATTTATTGCAGTTCTTTGTAAACTCAAATTTAAGTTTCAGAATCGCGTTACCCATAAGGCTAAAGTTTCGCTTCTACTCTTCCCTTCAGATTTTGGGCTGATGCACTTTAAATCTATCTAGAACTAGTTTCCTCAAATTTGCGTGGTGTGGAAGTTTGGTGAGTGGGACCGAGAGAGAGTTACCTTTTTTTTTATCTCGTCTCTAGATTAAAGTTAGAAATTACGAGGTCAATTGCTAATAACTCTCTTGTTTCTTATTAGAGTGAAGTTAGTTTTTGCATAAATCCCATATAAACTATTATTAACATCGAGATTAAACTAAGCGAATGGCAAGTGATGCGAAAGAATTATAGATTGCTTTATACATAGAGAGCCTCAGTTAATTATGTAAAGTAAAAAAAAGCATGATTTTTAATCTTCATTAAATTCATCTGTTGATTTAAAATAGCTCTTTTGCCCCTGCATATTTCTTAATCTTCCCAAAGCCAGTCCCCTCAAAGTTTTAACAACTAAGGAATAAAAGTACCTTTTCTTAAAGCATTCCATAAAAACTACTCCCTGTAAATTCCCTTGTGAGTACGGCTATATGGCGGCTACAAATATCAATTGAAATGCTGACCCACAGAAACATTCCCTTAAAATATGCTTTTGGTCTGTTGCGGCCTTTTTAAGATCATATATTAGTTTCGCAACCTTCCCGTTTGAGCAAATAGAAAAAAAAACTGGGAAATAATGTTCCACTGGGATATTTCCTTTAAGACGCACTACCTAAATACTGTTTATATTGCATTTATTAAAGTTGTTAAAAATCCTTCACCTTTGAAAAATTACATCAAATATGTGGCTGTAATTGATTTAATTAACTGATACATTCAAAAGTGTATGAAGGACTGTACTGTTACAGAAAGAGTTTTAGAGTTAGGGAATCTCTGAAATCCTGATTACAATAAACAATACAAAAAAATTATCATTTATGATTTTAATTTCCTTTCTATTAAATATCACACTTTGGTTATTATATTTTAAATTTATACCTGATCTGATGATTTGTTTTTCCTACTACATGAAATGAGGCTTTGATAATATTTTCAATATCATCATTAAATGATTTCATATCTTTTGATTCAATTATATTTTGTTAATAATTGCTTCTTATGAAAATAATTTGCTTGTAAATTCTTGTATTTTGTTTTTTATCTTCTCAAAACCTTTTCCTTCTTTTTACAACTCTTACTTAGTAAAAAAATATTTAAAAAAAATCGAGCATTACAATATAGCTCTGAGTGAATACTCGTTAGATGTCAAAACATACAAATGTGTTGATAAATGATGTGAAAGTTGAAAAAACTACATAAATGACAAGAAATTTGAAAGACCAATAAAATTACGTAAAGGAAAATTTTTCAAAAAGCGAATTTTTACGAATTTGTTTCCACATAAAAGTAGGCAAGAAGTTATAAAAGATTATAATCAAATTACACAGAACAGATTAGTTGTAAAATCAACCCTTTTTCTACTTAAAATCCGTATAGAAAAACCATTATACATGATTTCCAACATAAAATATTTTGTGTCTTAAATGTGTGTCTTGTATATCAGTGTACTTGTAATGATATTTAAATTTTACATTACATTTAAAATCTTTTGCTTTTTCGTAATCAACACTCCTGCTGCTTTGAAATCATACAAATTATTTGATTTCGAAATAGTAAAAGTTACACATTGGCTATCTTTATGCGACATCAAACGGAGAAACTATAACTCATTTAATATAACACCATTTGACTATTTTGTCGTTTATTAAAAGAATAGTCCCTTTGATGACTAACAGCCCATCTAACGAAGAAGATAAACTAATATTCTAATATTACAAATTTATATATATTTTATATATATATGTAACAGAGGTGGTGGTGTCTAGGGGTATGTTGAATAAAAGAGACGTTTATATTTAAGGAGATTTAATTACAAATCTACAGCTTGTTAAACCTGACTAGGCGCACGCTGCTCGGGACAAAAGTGCAAGTGCGCTCCTTCTCTCGCTTACATCTGGAGAGGAGCTGGTGTCACCTGAGAGTATACAACACTTGTCCATCCTGATGTGGTCGGTCCCCGACCAGGCTGGAAAATATGCAGGTGAAAATTATACAAATATTAACAATTGAAAAGAAAAGAAAAAAAAATTAAGAAAAAGATTAAACAAATTTTTAAAGTTCAAATTTTGTTGAACATAAAGAAAAAAAAAATAATGTCATTAGTTCTGGAACCAAAAGTCTTAGGGATTATCCCATGGTTTAATCAGATCAGCAGATATGTATGTCAAATTTGGGCCTTCTTGTCTTCCTATTTTCTTTACATCGTACCCGTCGTTTGGACGAACTTTCACGACTTCATATGGGCCGAAATATGTTGGTCGCAATTTCACACCTATTCCGACCTGGGATTTCTTGATTGCAATCATGTCACCTTCTTTGTATTTTCTTGCTTCTTTGCGATGTTTATTGTAGTGTAGTCTACTTTGTTCTTGTAAATTCAGAATATTGGATTTGGCATCATTTGTTGTTTATTCTGTAAAAGTAATTAGAAATTTTCGTCCTCGAGAATGGCTTTGATTTTGATGTCATCTTTATTTTTCATTTTGACGCCTGTTAAAAGTTCAAATGGTGTATATTTGGTAGCTATGGATACAGTGCTGTTAATTATTCGTTGAACTGATGATACGTGTTTATACCATTTATTGAGATTTTCAAGTAAAAACTTTGTTAGAACTGGTATTAACGTTGCATGAATTTTTTCTACCTGACCATTCCCACGCGGTACATCTGTTGTGATTGAAAATAACTCGATATCTTCATCCTGACAAAATTTCTGAAATTCTGTAGAAGTGAATGCTGTTCCTTTGTCAGAAATTATTCGTCTGGGACTTCCAAAGATTACTTGTAGTAATTTTAATTTGTCTAAAGCATCGTGAGCTGAAGGAGATTTTACAGGATAAATCTACAGAAATTTGGTGAAAGCGTCGATGACAGTATATTTGTAACTTTTGTTGGTACTTGGGAGTGGACCCAAAAAGTCAATATGGTAAGTATCAAGTGGTAAATCAATTTTTGGTATGTGATGTAAAAATCCTTCTCGTTTGTCAAATTTTTTGGATGAAAGAATGCAAGGAATACAATTTGCAATAACATTTTCTGCAGTCTTACGCAGATTTGGGAAAAAGAATTGCTGTTTGATTAAATTTTCATTTTTGTTGATGCCAAAATGTCCTTTAGAATGCTCAAGTTGTACGATTATTTTTTGCATTTCAAGTGGAACTACTAAAAGTTCTTGGTCGTTGACAATTTTGTACAGCACATCGTTTTTTAATGTATAGTCAAAGGCTGATGATGATTGTAACAGTTGTCTTCTAAGAAGAGAGCTCATCATGCTATTCTAGGTGGTAAACCTTTCTTTGACATAGTTTTTTGAAATGCTTGGCAATCTGTGATTATTTGAAATTTTGTCCCGACGACGTAGTGTTGAAAATTTTTTAATGCTGTAACTATCGCTATGACCTCTAGCTCGTAGCTGAAGTATTTCTCTTCTTGAGAAGTTTTACGACTCATATAGTGTATTGGATGAAAGTTCTGATTTGAGTCCATTTGTAGAAGTATAGCACCAAACCCTTTCGCACTGGCTACGCAGTGTATTTGTAATGGAGCGTTTTGCTGATAAAGATACAATACAGGTTCCCGAGGCAAAATTTGTTTCAAAGAGATAAAAGCTTGTTTTTGTGTTGAATCAAAGGTGAAGGGAACTTTGTCTCGTAAAAGATCGCTTAAAGGTCGTGCGATTGATGCGTAATCCTTAATAAATTTTCTAAAATAGCCTGTTAGTCCTAAAAATGATTGGACATGCTGAGTGTTTTAGATGTCTGAAAATTCATGACTGCATTTGTTTTAGCTGTGGAAGGACGAATAATACCTTCTTCAATAATATGGCCAAGAAAAGTTAATTTCCGCAGAAGAAAATTACACTTTTTAAGGTTAAACTCTAAACCATAAGTAGCAGCAACATCAAATACTTTTTTGAGCATCGCAATCCCTTCACATTCAGAATTTGCCGGAATTAAAATATCGTCCAAGTATACAATAACAGTGTTGTCTTTTAAGATATCTCTAAACACAATTTGAATGTATTTTTGAAATACTGAGGGAGAGTTACACAAGCCAAAAGGAACTCTATTAAATTGGTATTGTCCATTACGTGTTATGAAGCAGGTGTATTTACGACTATCAGGATCAGTTTTGATGTGAAAAAACTGTTTTTTTAAGTCCAGACTTGAAAAGAGTATCGCCCCTTGCAGTTGGTCAAAAATGTCTTCAATGAGGGGTAGTGGAAATCTTTGTTTAATTGTTTTAGAATTAAGAGCACAAAAATCATCACAGATTCCTGCCGACTGGTTTTTTTTTTCTTGACAAGAACTAAAGGTGCATCAAAATTAGATGAACTTGAAGAAATTATTCCATTAGACAGCCATTGGTCCATTTGGTTTTCGACGATAATTTTTTCCGCTCGACTTAATCTTCTGGGACGTAACGCGTAGGTGTGTCATTAGAAAGGATAATTTGCATTTGTAAGTTTGTATCTTTAATTTTATTTGGTTTGCAAGATTGGAGAAGATTTTCAACTTCGCAACGCGTATCAACATTCAAAATATGCGATAAATCTACTTCAGGATAAAATACATTTAAATTCGATAAAATGAATAAAATCCTGAAAACTGAGTTATACCTTTTTTTTAACAAATCTTTTTTTTTAAGCTGAAAAATTCACAAATTAAAAAGACAAAAACTGTAGATTCTGCCTTATTGTTAATTTTCTAAGGGAAATATAAAAATTTTAGAATTTAACAAAATGGTTTTTAACGCAAAATATTTATATGCTAATATAAAAGAAACTATAATTAATATAATTTCAATAAACATTTATATAATTATACTGATCTATTTCTACTTTAAAATTCAAAGCACGTGTTCTACCTGAAAAGAAAAGCAATAACTTTTTTTTTTGTTGTTGTTGAGCATTGTATAACTTCTTTTTATAGGTAGATATTAAATCAAAAGGAAATGATGCTCGAGTCAAATTATAAGACCTGATTTTTTACACCGATTCTTTTTCATTACATATGTGTATCAACAGAAATTATATTCATATTATGTTTTATAACTTTCAACTATTTAAATAGCCTAAAAAATTGAAAGAATTAGTTTTTACTTTTTTCGGAATGCATATCTGGCCACATACAAATAAGTGATGTTTTAAAATATTTCTTTGTAACAATTACCGTGAATATTTAACGTTAATTATAAGAATGTAAATAATTAATATTGATATATTTCATTCAATAGGATCCTTTGCATGAGTAATTGTCCTTCATGCACACTCTACTAAAATTTCAACTCGTATTTAAAATGATATCACACTATTTTTTGAATATATTTTTTAATGCTTTATTATATTCCGATGCGACTTTCTCCAACATTAAACAATTGTTTATCTAAACTCTAGAAGACTTCAACACTCGGTTTTGGAGTAAATTGAAGAGAGTCAAAAATATCCCTCTAAATACCCTTATAGTAGTATTATATTTTAGCAGTTATGTAATAAATGCCACTAGATGAATTTTTTAATATTTAAAAAATATATATAGTGTATTGTTCTATCTAACAGGGTCACTCGAAATTTTTTTAATCAATATTAATAATTCCACTGGTGGCACCTTTTCATTGCCTATTTCGATGTAAAGCGGAGCCCTCCATGTCCTGTTTAACTAACACTCTACCACTTATACTCATATCTAGCGGCAGCACATAAGTACAATCTTTCTACTTTATTACTAAAATAAAGTGAAGAGTAAACTGTTCGTACGGTCTGTTTTTTTTTCCTCTTAATTAAACAATCGACGATATAGTTAAAACTAGCTGAAACCCGCCGGTTTCGCTGGGCAGACGATAATATTATATTTTGGAACCTATACGTAAAATATCAAGAAATTTTTCAATGATAATTATAATCGGAATTTAAAATTTTTAGATATTGATTGTCTGTAATAATGGTTATCCACGACTTTCAAACATATGAGAAAAGTATTTAATTGTTAATAGTTTATTAATGAAAATGTAATTTAAACAGTAAATCTGTCGTTGAACAGAATTCTGCATCACCGATGTGGTACTGTGTAGTGCGATGCGTTCCCATTATTCT
>BMAW01061214.1:6293-23818 GCA_019974015.1 Nephila pilipes
ATATATATATATATATACATATATATATATATATATATATACATATATATATATACATATATATATATATATGTGTGTGTGTGTAATTTGAGAAAAATTGAGTTCTTTAGAACAAAAAATGCACTGCTTGCCCTTATTCAACAATATACTTAATAAACATATAAGATATCACATTTGTAAAAGCGAAGTATTTAAATTAACAACTAAATATGTAAATATATATATATATATATATGTGTGTGTGTGTGTGTATTTGAACATATATTTTAAATCGAAAAATATAAGGCATTAAATTAAGAAATATTTGCACATACTATAAACGTACTTCTCTAAGAAAGAAGAATTAAAGTAACTAATTTAAATAAATATATTAAATAACTTTGAGTTTGAAGTAATTAAACTTTCCATTCTATACACTACAGACATTTACGTTATGTATAAAAATAAAACTATTTAACAATAGAAGAACAATGGATAACAAATACATTATATAAGTTGATTGGTTAAATACTTTCTTGCGGAACTCGGAAAGTTTACAACCACTAAACATTTTTGCTGGCGCTAAAGTTAACGCTTCGTAAATTCCTCATAGCATTTGCAAACATTCCTAAGTATAGAGCTTTATTACAACTTCGCAGCTTCTCAGTGGATGTAAAAAGACGAGAACCGACATTCCGAAATTTCCCTGTCCAACTCTAGAACTCAGTATGAAGAATATCTCACTTTGATGAAAACATGCAATTAAGTCAGCGTCGTTCTCGCAAAATGTATTTTCAAAGACATTAAATTAATGATCATTTTAAGTTTATTGTTTCTACATTCATATTCTTTGAATTTTTTGTACAATTTATTATGTACAGCACTTGCTTTTATTCAAGATATAACGAAAGTAGAGAAAGTTTAGTTAAAATAAAATTAAAAAATCTAATTTTTTGCTAAGAAACTGAATACAAATTTGCCTTTTTCAGAAATACATTACTTTCATAGGAGTATTGTGAACAAAATCCTTTTTTTTTTAAATAAAAGTGGTGGATCTAAAAATGTAAATAATATAAAACTCATAAAATTAATTTAATTGTAATGTAATTTAGTACGCACTTAGAAGTGAATATATACAAATTTTATTATTCTGATAGACGAATTAAGACATATAAACAAGGCGCGGATATTAAATAACGTTTCTGTTGCTGCTACAGAAGAAGTACGCATGTTACTAACACCAGAAACGTGACTAACAGCAGCAATAGCGTGAAGCCTTCTGTTTTGAATGCAGTGCCCCTCGCTTTTGTTAGCAAATCAGTATAGTCGTAACCTTCTTTCTCATACGTTTTTTTTTGTTTTGTTTTGTCTGAAAAATTATAAAAGTAACAATAGAACACCGAATTGTTGGAAAATTTTAAATGACACTTGGAGAAACCGCTACTTGAACTTATAATTCATTCAAAGAAATGCTCGGGTTTTGAATGGTTTAAGCGTTTTTGACATGACCGAGAAAACGTTGAAAGTGATATTCGAGTCTCCCTTTCCACATCGAAAATGGATGACAATATGGGAAAAATCGGTTATCTAGTTCGATCTGACCGTTGATTAGATATTCGTGTGATTGCTTATACTGTAGGAATTAACAAATATTCCACCCGTCAAAATTTACATAACAATTTCAACATGCAAAAAATGTGTAACAAAATGGCGCATAAATTCTTAAGTTTGAACAACAAGAAATTCGCAAAAATGTGTGTACTGACAAATTGAAGGACATTGAAAATGACCCAAACTTATTAAAAAGGATGATAACGTCTGCAGGAATGTAGGTTTTTTACTTTTATTTTGAAACGAAGCGCTAATCCATGCAATGAAAGAGTCCATCCTCACCGAGAGAAACAGCCCCGAATGAGCAAATAAAAATTCAAATCAATGATAATTATTTTTTCGAAATTCATGTAATTATGTATTTTCACTGGGTTATTGAAAGTCCAAACCATTAATCATAATTATCTTTTCTCTCCTGATGAACTCCGTGAAAGAATAAGGGGAAAAAATCCAAATTGTGGAAGAACAAGTCATTCTGCATTGTCTGTCAAGAGGTTTCTAGTCAAATACAGCATCTCAGTGTTAGACCATCTGCCTTATTCGTTGGATCTAGCACCATAAGACTTCTACCTTTTCCTAAGGTGAAGTTTGCAACCAAAAGAACACGATTTGAGTCAAATGAAGTTATGAAAGAAAAAGCTGTTCACGTCTTGAAGGAGCTGACAGAAGAAGACATCCAGCACTGTTTTGAACGATGGAAGATTCGTGTGGAGAGTTATAGGGTTAAAGAAGGGATGTATAATGAAGATTGCAATATGAAAATATGTATGAGATCAAAATAAAATATATTTTACTATGTCAATCGCGTTATTTAATGGCCAGACTTTGTATTTTTGCAGAATAAGTATAATCAGATTTCGAAAACTACATTATTTTTTTAACATTTTGTAATCAAATATTTTTATTACATACTTGGAATGTAATATTTGACTTCAATAAATTTTATACCAGATACAACTCTTCTATATTTTATTCTGTATTGTATGCACTATATAATAATTCTGCTTTTTAAGTTGAGATTACTAATTAAACTCAATACTTGTTTGGGTTTTTTAATGACGTGAAATGATACCTCATTATGTTCAAGTTGTTAATTCAATATTTTATATATAATTAATTAATTTTCTATATAATAATAAAAATATAATAATTTAAACACATTATGACATCGTAATAATTACTACTTTAATTATCATAAGAATTTTATTTAAAAAAAACCCATTTAAATTTGATAAAGTAAACTATTTATTTCCCATTATTATTTAATACTCAAAACTGGTGCAATTTAGAATTATTAAGTAATAGAAAAGCTGAAAACAGTTTTATAAGAAAATATATAATGGGAAATATGGATGCATTAGGGAACGTAGTTAGTTTCATGTAAGCTTTAAGAATTTGTTTTCCTCCACGCAATTCAATTATGAAGTTAATAAAATATAATTATTCATAATTGGCATTTGAAATTTCTAATAAGTCAATTCACAGTATAAACCATACGTCTCGTTGTTGTTGAGAGAAAATTTACAAACGGGACTAACCATTACTTTAAAATTAATTCGTTCATTTAAATGCACGTTTTAGACTAGTAGATGGTTGAATAAATCAGTTTTCATAAATATTTAACTCTGTAAAAATTACTTTTCATTTCATTTCCTTATTTCTCTTCTTCCCAATATAATTATTTTTCATTTTCCTATACATTTATTTCAAAGATTTTCTTCAGGGAAATAAATGTTTTTTTTTCTCCATTGGATGCATTTTGTTATTGGATCGCAAAAATTACGCGTAAATATAAATTAGGTACTTATGTAAAACATACTTTTCCCTGTGATATCTTAATAGATATAGTTGCTTAATTTGTTCACATAGGCTAATTACATTTTGAAACAATGTCTTTTTCCCATTAATAATAATTTTTTCATAGACTTTTTTCCATTATTAGTGATTAAAAGTAAACTCATTTTTTGTTGAAAATGTGAATAATTAATTAGTAAAATGATACAAATATGCAAAACTTTTAAAATATATATGTTTTTACTCAAAAAAGCAAAAGAATTAATTTTACAATGTTTAAATATTTAATTTAATGTGTTCTACGTATCAGTAAAGAACAAAAATTTTCCGTGGCAAAAATATGACAGTTTAATGTATAGGTATCGGAAAAAAAATAGGAATTTAATGTTATACGATTCACGTATCGCAATCATTTAACAATATTTTGGAAGATTTTAGTAAACGATATTCACTTGATCGTATTAAAAATTCAAAACATAAATTAATAAATAATAATTCATAAATAATTAATAAATAATAAATTAATAAAATAATAAATTATTTCAAAGCATAATAGTTTTAACTGTATTTCTTCAAATTTAAAAAAAATTCACTTCAAAATAAAAATAATAATACATTTTTGCATCTCCATATCCTTTTAGATTTATTTTAGCACACATTGATATTTTTAGTACATCAGCTTAAAAATTAGAATTTTTTAAAATTAAATTAACATTTCTATTTTAAAATTAATTAATTAATATAAAGCTTGTAAAATAGAATCTTCTCTATGAAGAGAAAATAGATGTTATCTGTCCTGAATATTTGACATAAATTTGTACTAGTCCCAAATGTAGTTATTTTGAATTTTTAAATATATACATTGTAGAATAATACTCGCAGTTTCAATATGGTTTTAAAGATAGCAAATCTCACAGATATCTTAAATCAAACTACGCATAATATTTTAATTATGTTTCACATTGAAAATATTCTTAAGTTCACATACTTCTTATTTTATTTAGATCAAAGAAATAACATATAAATAAATCCTTTATCCTAAGCATTTATAATACTTCTTTTTTAATGGGAGGAACAATGGACATGGCAGAAATAAATGATTTACCTGGAATGAAGTGACAATGGCAGAGACAGTCTCGTAAATGGCCTCCCCCGGAGATCTTGGCACAGGTCGAAAGGGGGTTACCACGTAATGCAGTCCCAAGAGAGGTATCAGGATAAGAGTGGCCCGCACCGCTTTTCTGCAGACAAAACAGGGATTACCATGTAACCTTTAATAGCTATTGGGGTTGGTTAAGTTGATTAAAACCCTTGTAGAGAGAGAAAATAAAAGGAAGACATCGTTGAAATATATTCCCAATAGATAATTTCCTACACCGTGTCTGTTCCTCTAACTGATTTTCAGAGTGTTTCTATTCAAGTTAATGTATATAATGTTAAGACATTTAATATTACTCCCAATTACAGAATTTTACGATTACTATTAAGAAAATATTGCTTCAGAATTCTATTTGTTTTGTGCTTCGTTTAAATAAATAATTTTGCTTCCAAATGATTTATTAAATATTTTAATTTTTTGCAAGAAATTGTGAATTTGCCTTTAGCGGATACAAAACTGTAATAAAAAGTAATTGAGATAATAATAAGAAATGTATATAATATACATAAATGCTGGCTATTATTATTATAAACTAATATATTCGAAAGAAAACTACCATATAACCATATAAAATCATAATAAAATAAATAATATGTCATGATATAAATGAAAAATGTAATAATTAAATGATTATTCACGGCATGTAATAGACATTGAATTAAGAGTATTACAAAGAATATGATTCAATATGTTACAGCTTTATTTGACGTTATTAACGTTTCTTGTGGGCATCATCATATTCTTGTCAGCAAGAATTGTCCAAAGGGGAGCGGTATAAATAGATCAATCACGTATTCAATAATAAAGTAATGATAAAGCTTTATGTAAATTACGTTAGTTTCATAAAAATAACGGAGCTGAAAATCATACTATATTTTGAGAAGAAATTAAACATATATATCTATTGCTACTAAATGCAATTATTCACTCAGTTACATGCATGTATAAAAACAATAATATTAGCTTTATTTTTACGGAAAATAAATAACAAAACATAACTAAGTGTATTAATATATTCTGAGAAAGGCTTTGAAATGCAGTCATTTCAGGTCATGGAATAATTTTGTGTTAAAAAGTAATAATAAAGAGTGAAATAAAAATACAGTATGTTAATAGTATCAAAAAATGCAAATATAATTTTCTACTCAAGTTACTACTAATAAATAATTTATTTTAGAATTTGATATTGTAAATGAAATGGAAAACTCCTAGATGAACTTACAAATCGACAGAGAATTTTGAAAATAACTAGTAAACAGTTTCAAAATCAACATTCTTATTAAAAACACTTAACGAAATTTGAATTTAGTGAAGAATTTTGGGATTATACTAAAGTGAAAGTTTTTTACTTATGCTAGATTGCTTTAATTGTGTAAATGGCTCTCCTAAACTATTTTAATATTGAAAATAATTCCGGAAATAAAGTATTTCTATTAGTCCTTACTTAAAATATGTGTAATTTTTTTGTTTTATAAGGAACTATTTCAGTTATTTCAGTAGTAATGTTATTATTTCTATTTTATTTCATGGGCATTTAATAAGGCATGGGTCATTCAGAAAGGAAAAAAAAAATATTAAAGTAATAAATTAACAAGGAATATATTTCTCCCAAGGGGAATTCATTTTTTTTTAAATGGGAAAATGAATTCTACAATACAATCCTGACCAAAATACCAATCACAGAAAGAAAAATAGAATACCGATAGAAAATACGTAATCCCTGTGCGTTACTTAAGTTTATTTGTACATATGATTGAGTTACCTACGTTATAAGATAAGCAACAGGTAGTGTGTCATTTTAATTACGTATATTTTACACACTTAGTATATATATATATATTTACTGCCTATCATCCAATTATTGGAGAGATAACACACAATGTCATGGTGAAAAGAATGAAAATACATAGTCTGAGAGGTGCAGAGGATGATTAAACCAGAATTAGATGTTACATCCACAGCTGCCTATAATCGTTGCTACACGGCTTGGGATTGAATGGAAAACGCTTTAAATGTTTTGTAAGAGTATGGGCCGCAAGCAAACTCTAAAGATTAGGGTGCACAACAGGTTCCTAAACCTCATGCACTTAGGGGTGGCTGGTCAATCTGAAGTCAAAGCTAACTGTGGCGGGGTTGTGTGAGGGGAGTCTCACTCCACTTTAAGCCATAATATCGAGTGCAAAACTTTGTCCACCAAACGATGAACCATTGCAATAGCTTGTGGCTGAGAGACCAATGTAATTGCCACAATGGATGCCTTGTGGACATTCCACTCTGTTGTGAATAACATCATGGTACGTAGAGATACCGATTGCTTGTAACAAATCTTTTTTATTTTGATATGATGATTATATTGACCAAGGATCCATCACTACCATGAGCACAGCATACTTGTCATCACGTGGAGTGGTGCGGCTGGGGCATTCGCAACAGTTGGTCAGGCATTTCTTTATTCAGAATAAAATTACAGACCCGTTTTGCTTGGTTTCTTTCAACACAACTAATATTTTAGAAGAACAATCCACATTCTCTACAGGCAATAATATTTTCTCAGTCGTACTCAAAACTTTTAGAACAAATTCTTTAATTTATCGAGTTACGACATGTTGATGCTTTTTAAAAATGAAATCCTTATATTTTGGAAAATAACATTTCAGCTAATCCTTCATTCCTTTAATACTATTATTATTGAAAATATATCTGACCATTTTTTGTTGTATTTATAAGTTTTATTAATTGTAATGTTTTTAATTGGGAGAAATTTCTTTTTTCAAAAATATCATTAAAATTAATCTTATTAAAATAATCATTCACAAAACATAATGTACAAAATTCTATACTATTATTTCCTTTATTATTATCATTCATTTTATAACAATTTGTTGGGTAGTTAGAAATAACTTTAATAATACGTAAATATTGGCTATCTATTATGCTAAAATTTTTCAGGAAATCTGTAAGAATGCACTTATTTCTTCTTTTATATAATTAAAACATTAAGTAATCAATATTTTTAACATGATATTTATTTTCAACAATATATATTACTTCACATATCCTTTTATAATTTCAATTTTATTTGGGTTTTATTCTTTATACCGATGATTCTTTACATATTTATTTTTATAATTTTAACTTTATTTTTAATATTTTTTAAATCCCATTAAAAATAATTCTTTATTATCTTTCTGTTTTAAGTAATGCAAAATATTTCTATTAAAGTATAATATGCCCAAACCATTCGTATGAACATTTGAAAAAAAAATATAAAATGGTTTTCTATCTGCAATTTTTTATTTAGAGTTTTGTTATATTTTGAAAGTCGAAATCCTAAATTTCAAATTTATTGAAATACAAATGTCTTATCTGAATTTTTATGACTATATTTTAAACTATTTTTGATTTTAGTCTTAAATTTATAATTGTTTATATCATAACGTTTATGGTATTATAAGTTTGTTCTAAATATTTTGAAATTTAATAAATAAATACAATTCAAAGATTTACAAACATTAATTAAGAATTATGATTATATTGTTCAAGGAGGTAGTGTGGAAAAAACATCTTTAAAAAAACTACCCAAATACACACCCACATATATATATATATATATATATATATATATATATATATATATATATATATATATATATGTTAAAGCTTATTATAGCTAAATCGATAACGAAACTTATATTTAGTTCTAGTGAAGAATGATATCAAATTTATATAGTGAACCTATTAGTCCAAAGTTAAATGATTTATGTTTCTTTATTTCTTTGTAGCTCTTCTAATTATTTGAAGTTTGTGTCTTAAATTTTATGTTTTTTTTCATTCATCCGTCAAGTTAAGTTTTATATTTCAAATGATATCAAATACCAAAAGATCTTTAACAATTTAAAAATATGTTAGTATCTAGTATTCATTTCTGCAATCAATAATGGTGGTCCAGGCCACAAATCTGTGAGCTTTCGCGTTTCGTTACCGTGAAATGGTTTTTCTTCTTGTCAGACGCTTTAACCGAACTGCGTTTCTGTTATTCCTTTAGTTTCTTCATTCCTTTCCTTGTTTTAACTTGACGTAAATTGTTTTTCTTAACTTTATATGCTAATCTTTTTGGCGCTACTCTTTGTTTAGTCTTCCGGATCTTTTGCGATGTTTTCTTTCCCTTTTCCATTTCATCGTTCTTTCCTTTGCTTGAATTTAAGCGTAACCGCTGCATTTCTTTTCTCTATTTTCTTTCCCTTCAGCCAGCTATGATGCATTAACTTTGTTTTCGAAAAGTTACTTATTTGTTAGTTCGGTTTTAAGTTATCTTGAATTCGAATAGTGTTTTTGTCACAAAGTCTCGTTCAAAAAATAATATTTTTTCTACAAGATGCTTATAAAATCTTTAATGATAAATCTGTTTATATTAAATCGTAATGACATATTAAATACGTAATATGTCATTACGATATTCATAATTGTAATTAAACAAATATTTTTCCTATAAATAGTCAGAATAAGTTCTATTTCCCTTGCATAAAATGAATTGCATTTTAATAACAAGCACATATATACCATGCGAAAGTTTTAAATTTAATAAATAAATAAAATATAATGAATTACTTAAATAACTGCTTAATATCCTTTAAATTATTGAAAAAAAATAGTATATAATTTTTTACTATATAATGTTTTTAAAAAACATCCTATAAGCAAACAACAGCATCATATACACCAAAATATAAGACATTTTGCGAAGGAAGAAAAATAATATCAATCTGAACTTACATTTATTTTGATCTTTATATTTCTTAATGAACAATTCATACTCCATTACATTTAAAAATTTCAATTTCATTTTAAGTAACAATATCTAACAATGATGAGATTTTATTTTTTAATACTTTTGATGAGTTGGTAAATTTATTCGATGAAATAGGTATACTGGACCTGAATGCCTTCATTAAATAACAATGGATCTGATTATACTCTCTTTTCAATAGAGATTTTTCTCATTCAAATATCAGTAAATAATTTCCAAATCTCTTGAAATTATTATTTCCTGTTTGCATTTTAAAATCTCAAATTTAAAATAGAAATAGCTGGTAACAGGAATATTTAAAAATTTTATTTTTTCAAGATATTACCGTAAAAGTTAATCAAGAAAAAATCTCGGACCATTTGAAAATAAAATACGTGCTACTTTTAATATGAATAATAAAGTTTTTAATCATATTGAAAGTAATATCGCAAGATTATTGCGAAGAATCGATTTCTTTATTAATTTATTAATCTCGTTGATAAGTGAAAAAAAAAACTCTTATTATTGAAATTCCATACTTTGCGGGGGGATAGAAATGGAAGAAGAAGAATATAAGCATCACTTCACCTGATATTACAATAAACAATCCTGTAAGGAAATAAATGCAAAAAATAAGAAAAAACAGGAATGAGTCATAAGTGGAAAAAATTAAATAATTGAAGAAAGTAGGAAACAGTGCAACTTTGGATACATTTCAGAAGTAAATGAAAAGGAAATTCTATAACCAGAGCGTACTTCCCCAGGAATAAACTTGTGTCACTCAAGAAAACATAATAGTTCTTGTTCTCAGCATTCTTATAAGATTTAATACTGTTTCCGAATACTTTGTAGTTGTATATAATTAGTATCCAAAGAAATAGAAAATGATTATCAGTGTTTTCAATTGTAAATTATATGTAAAAAACAACGTTATGCAATTTAATGTTAAAAAATATAATTGTAAAAACACGTAACGAGGATATATATTAATAAAAATTAATATACCTTGGTTTGGCAGAAAGTGTATTAAAAATAAAATTCAATTATTCCTAAATGAGTATTTCTCACCCTTTTTGTTAGTATAATAGTGTACATTCAGAATATTTTAAAAAGACTAGCTTAACATTTTCAATGAAAGGACAGACATAATTATTATTTTTCATTGAATCAATTAGATTTACAATTGAAGCATTTGAAATCAATCACATAATAAAAAAAGAAAATGCACATTCACTCACAGAGCAAGTTAACACTGGCGAATATAAAGTAAAAACAAAATTAATAAAAAAGATCATTTAAAATGCAAGGCGAAAATCCTTCACGTTAAGACAGTTCCGATTTTTAGGTTCAAACATAAAAACGAATTAACGAACGATATAAAATTAGCATGCAAATAAAATTATATATATATATATATATATATATATATATATATATATATGAAAAGCAAGGATTAATATACTCGCGGGATCATAAATAAATTTTTAAAATAATTTCTGAATTCTTATTAATAGCCTAGGGAATTTTTTTAATATTATTATTAATGATAAATCAAAACTGCGTATTAAATTGCAAGTAATTTTAAAAAATCAAAAAAACTAAGGGAACACCAGTTTTGTGTTAATATTACCATATTAAAATCTTAGGAAATAAAAAAGTATAAAATAAGCAAAGAAATTGGGGAAGAAATTTTGTTATTTTAAATAATATTATTCGAAAATGAGATTTTTTTGTTTTATATTCTGATTTTTATTACAAATAATAATTTTCATTTCTATATATAAGACTTCTAAGATCATGTGTAAAAAGTCAGTAATGTAAGATGCAATATTTTTTGAATGCGGTAATACATTATATATTGCATAATGGAACACGATATTTGATGTAAATCTATTGGTGTTAATTTTTAAAAATATGAGTCATTTAAAAATAAGATACTGATTTGTTTAAATTCTAATAAGCATTGACTTATATAATTTTAAATGCATTAGTTTTGCAACGTTTTTATGTATTTCACTTGGTGTGTATCATTGTGTCATCAAATTTTCAATCATTAATTTAACCAATTTCCATCAAAATAGAGCTCTGAAACTTTGGAAATTGTTCTTACTCGCCTAATAATGCAATATTTAGATACTTGCAACAATTTTTAACTAATATTTCAATATTTTTTAACAATGCAGTTTAGTCCAACCACTTAGCGCGATTTCAAAAATTGTCAAACTTGGCGATTTTTTTTCGATGAACGTTTAGTCCGTGAAGCGGACAAGGGTAGCCACATTTGAAAAAAATACCGCCAAATAATTTCTGTCACCAAGGTTGTTTGGGTTAAACTGTATTCCAACCATTTAATTTACCGGACGAATTAATTAATTTTAGTTAGTTTTAATGTTTTTTTTTATATATTTCACTCGGTGTCTGTCTGTCTATGTGTGTATTTGTGTGTCACCAAATTTTCGATCGTTAATTTAAACAACTACCCATCTAGCTAGAGCTCTGAAACTTTGGGAATCATGCTTACTCGCCTAACAATTCAATATTTAGACATTTAAGAGAAGTTTTAACTAATATTTCAATAATTGTTTTAATAAACTTTGTCACCATATAAAAACGTTGGTTTTTATCTCGAATTATTTAATATATGATCCATCATTTTAAACTAAAACTTTAAATATTTGACCTACACTTTTTCCAATCGAATGTCATTCCGAAGTAATCCATACATTTTTAAATATTTTATTCAGATAATTTCATTTGCTGATATTATTGCATTCAAATAATTCAATATGCAAATGATAATTTAATCTGCTTGTGAAATATACGTAAAATGTTTTCCTTAAGATTTGTGATCTAATGATTTGATATTTTTGTGTAGTTAAATTTTTTTGCTTATAAATAAAACTATTCCATTTACGATGTGTAACGTTTTCATTTTAAATTTATATTGATTCAGTATGAATATTGCCTTAACTTTTTTTTCTCTTTCACTTAAATCGAGTGTATCATATTAAATTGTGCTCATAATTAGATTCGTATAATATCCCAATTGCATTGGCCACTTTCCCGAAATATGCATCGAACTTATTTGAAATAAAACATTATGTATTATTTTTCTGTAAACAACACATCCGTATCTTTACAAAATTTATTCTCAATAGATCATGATGTACTTTATTCGATATAATTCAAACTAAAGCAAGATTAAAAATATAAGCAGTAATAAAGATGGCTTAGGTTTCTTTAGAAATAATAAATAGTCCCAGAAAATAATTGGATGGAATGATTTGCAAAATAATTATAATAATTAAAGTTTCACTCAGCATAAAATAATTTTATTTTTTCTTATCATGTTTCTGAATTTTAGACTATGGTCCTTTTATTTGGTTTTAAATATTTTAATTTCCATTTTGTTTTTTGTTTTTAAATATATTTAAAATTTATCCGTCAGAATAAAGGGGGTTGGTGTCAAGTTACTGTAGTTGTATCTCAAAATCTGTCAATGACATAGAGTGGAAGTTTATAGTGAATGAAATCTAGTTTAAACTATTAAATTAATTATCTGACCATGAGTTGAAATTATAAAGTCTCTTGACAATAATGTTAAAAGGAAATTACAGTAACAACCGAATTTCAAAGAAATGTTTTTGAATTAACATAAATTTTGTCTACAAATGCATATTTTATGACCTTATGCGGATTCAAAAATAGAAAAGCACCCAAGAAAAGTTTTTAGAGTATATTTTTATTATTAAAAGGTCATTTTATACAAAAATATAAGCAAAAATTAATTTCCCCCCCTTAAAATATGGTAACTCAAAAGAAAATAAATATGCAAACTGAGCACTTTGTAAATTGAATGATATAGAATATAAGGAATAGACTATTATTTTGATAATATAGCCCTTACATAGAACGCTGTGGTCACTCGAGATCTGAGCACTGAAATTTTCAATAAAAATCACTGTAATTTTCACTTTATTATTAGAAAAAAAGTTTAAAAAAACCTTCTAAAAACATGAAATCTCAAGAATAGTCTATTCTACGTATAAGTATTTGGGAAACATAGATATACAAAATTTCAGAATCCTTGATACCTAATATTTTGAGGTATTGTGAATTGTAGTAATAAAAAAATATCATTTTTAGAAACTTCCGGGTCATAAAAATTCATAATCAAGTAATATTAAAACAGATATAACATAATATATGTATATATAACATAAAAGCTAAACAGCTATAACATAACAGCTTAAACATAAAATATGTAATTTTAAGACCCAAAATAAATAAAAAATCGCTATTTTGATCAAAATTTATGCTCTGAAGGTGTACTATCAACCTTAATTAAAAAAAAAATATAAATAGTATTTAAAGCAGAAATGATTAAAAATCATGCAATTTTCATGCAATTTTAATAGGAAAACAATCTTCTGATAGTTATTTATTTTAATATTATCAATAAAAATTTAACTTATCATTTAAATTTGTCTGAATAAATTCATAATTTTGATAATTTTCAACTATCTCCAGGGTATCTAATTTCGAGATAAAGGTAAACAAGTGAAACATATCCATAGTATTAATCTCTTCATTAATTTATTTCCTATGCTGAAAATTGTTTTATAACCATTCCCAAGCACCACTTTTTCCAGGTGGATGAAGTCATAAGTTGGTCATAGCCTGTTTGTTTAGGAGGAGTGTGCTCGTTCCATCATCACTTTTATTATCGTCCATATAGCGCAAAAGATCAATCGATTATGCCGCCAAAATCAACAATCGTCTGTCTCCTCGAGTTTGATCGATGGATCAATACCAAAACAAGTTTCCGTGACATCTTCTAACTTTTGACTGATATGGAACTTCATATGAAAAAATACATATTTTTCATAAGGATTCCTTCCGATAGGTAACAAAATTAAGAGTTAAATTAAATAGTTTTTAAAATATTTATTATTTTGAAACTAGAAATTCAAAAACGTTTTTAAATAAAGTTTTCTCACTATGCATGTTCCATAAGTATTGGACTTGAAATGAAAAATTAATACCACCAATATTATGAAATACCCTTAGCAAAAATTCTATATATAATAAAGCGTTATTGCCAATCATTAATACATAAAAATAAACTACTTCTTTAAATTACTTAAATAGTTTTGGCAAGGGATTTATGTCTTATAAATAAACACACAATGAAAATAATAACTGAAATAACATTTTTTTTCCCATTACGCAGGAAAAAAAGGTAATGGATCTCAAATAGTTGATTTAAATTATTAGTTATGCATTCAACTATTAGAATTTAAAAAGTTTACATCTAATATGTTATTTTTTGATTTTCATCGTGATTTTACAAAATTTATGTGAAATTACATTTTTAAACATAAAAATGTAAAAATGTTTCAATAAGATAAGCATTATTATATCATCAATTCATAATAAGATTCATGCTATGATATTAGTTATTACGGTAAAATATAAATAGTTAATAATATTTCATTAATTACATATAACAATCAAAATTTTTAATTATTCATAAAATTACTTAAAAATCTCTTTATAAAATCTCTTAATCTTAAATAAATTTATTCATTTTTAGTTTGATAATATTTTATAATTAAAATTATTTATTAGTATTTCATATAATTTTTTTTCTAAAGTACATGAAATATATAAAATTAAAATATTGATATATAGTTTAGTAATAAAACATAATTAAAAATTTAACTCCATAAAATAAAATAAAATAAAATTTTCGGGATTTCTTGAGATGTCAACAATAAAGTCTTTAAGGGTAGAAATTTTAATGGAGAACCGAATGAGTTCGTTTCGCATAAACCAATGAGCATTTAATACCTGTCGGAACATCATATTTTATGCTCTTTCCAAAGAATTGATTTGCATCTTTGCTGCATGCCCTCAAACAGGACTATAAAAAGTAAGGAGTAATCTGAGAATCAGGGTGTAGGTAAGCATTTTATTCTTGGTGTTCATTTTTGAGTTTCCGGAGATTAGGGGGAAAACTTTACATACGTTTCTTGGAATTTTTGTTTAATTAGTGTGATATGTTGTGTGTAATTTAGAGCTTTATCCAACGTCACACACGGATATTTGGTGTGGGTACGAGGGGATATCAACATTTTGAATAAAACTTTCTGTGTTGTTCTTTTATGAGAAAAGAAGACGGCCTCTTTTTATATGCATTCTGGGCGGTTTTTCAGAGAGAAAACAATGTTCCATTCTCGTAAGATGTCTATTGAGGGTATGAGCTATGATATTGGGATTTTTGTGTTGATCAATATCGCTGTGTCTTCGGCGTACATGCAGGTGGTAATGTTTCTGGTTCTGGAGGTCAATGTCGAAAATATTAAAAAAAATTAGTCCGATTTAACAGCCTTGAGGGACGGAAGCTGTGATAATTTTGTTTTGAGAAAATGTGTTATGTAATCTGAGAGAGAATGATCTATTTTGAAGATAAGGATGTTTTAATTTAATGAGATGAGGGAATGTTTCAGAGAGAGAGTTTTAATCAATTTATAAGTCAAGTCCTCATGCCAAACTCTGTCAAAGGTTTTCTGGATGTCAAGAAAAAAAGAAAACACCAGTTGATTTCCCTTCATTAAATTCGGACTCGACATGTTCGACGACATGGAGAGGCTGATTGGTAGTTGAGAGTTTTTCTCGAAAACCGTGCTGTTGTGTATCAAGATATCCTTATTTTTAAAGTGGCAATTTAAACTATTTTAAGTTATTCTTTCAGCTAATTTGCTGAGTATTGATAATAAAGAAACAGGACAATAGCTATCAGGAAGGTTAGAATCTGTACCTGGTGTAATAATGTGAACGACTGCTGCGGTTTTCAACATTTGAGGAAAAGTTCGATTTTAAAAATGTGAGTAATAATAGTGGAAATATGAAAAATGATTTTATCAGGAAAATGTTTTACCATTTTATTTGTAATGCCTCTCCTACCAGAAGATTTTTTTAAAATTTTGATATTTTTAATGTATACCGTAATTTCAGACAGTTTTGGGGGTGGGAATGGGACAGAGATAAGAAAGTTTTTTTTTTCATTTACTAAACAATTTTGAACAATGCGATTGATTTTATTGTCAAATTCAGAATTTACGAGATTGCTTATTTTAAAATGATTTTCTAATGATTCTTTAATAATTTCTGCTTTGTCGGCATCAGAAAAGTGATATTGACTCGGCTTTTAAGGGCGGAAATACGAGAGCGCTTCCGTCGTAGGGCTTGTAACATTCCTCAGAGGGAGCTGTCCTCGGCCTGTAACAAGAGAAGAATGTCTTCCCAAGACTTTTGAGTTAATTCAGCGACTTTTCGCTTTATTTTATTTTGAAGGTTATTTAATATCATTTTATCCGCTGTATAACGAAACTATTGCCAATTTTTTCTAGATCTATTTCTTTAAAAAGTTTTATAATTTCGGTGGTGATATAATTAATTTTGTTATCTTTGGCTAGTTTAAAAGCTAGAGTATATGAATTAAGTTTTTTATCTGTAAGTTTGGAGATACATTATCAACATCCTCTCCATTATCAATTTGCGGTGGGGTGAGATGAATGTTTTTTGAAATGTGATCTCGGAAAAGTTCCTAGTTAGTTATAACTTTGCGATCGGGAAAAGCAATTCTGATAAATGTTTGGAATTTCAATAAAATTGGATTGTGAACAGAATTGAGTTCCTAGAGGGAGTTGATTTCCCTCGGCCAATGAATAAGCGAATAACAGTGAAGGCAATGGTAGAGGCGGAGTTATAGCCTAATCATGTCGGTGTGGGTGGGGCTAGTATTTCAAAATTTTCTTGGTCGGCAAAATCTTTTAGCTTAACGCCTATATTACTATAATAATTACCGCCCCAGCTGATGTGGGGGGCATTAAAATCTCCTCACAAAATGGAAAAGTTGTATAATTGGCTAATCGTTTCCAGGTCTTATATGGCAGAATTAACATTAGTTGAAGATGAGATGTAAATGGAAGCAATCAAAATTGGGTCATTGTTAGGTCAGTAATTTTTAAGATTCGAATATTTGAAACGTTGCCCCCTTACGGAACAATTCTCTCGATTAATAGGATAAATCGCTCTCGGGCTGGCTACGCCTTCACCGGTCTGCAAATATTTACATTCGGGTTCTTTACCAGCTCAAGAAATTGCTCCCTTATTGGCAAGTCATCTAAA